>JAECUM010095358.1:0-79190 GCA_016617855.1 Megalonaias nervosa | reverse complement strand
TTGTAAGCTTTATAAGTTGCAGAAATGCTGCTATATTGCGCAAATGCAAAAATTTGTACAAACTCTTGCACTTGAAAAGTTGTGATGCAAAAGAACTCTCAAAAATTAGTTTAAAGTTGTGTATATAATGTTTGTTGCAACTTAAGTTGCATTGGTGGTAGTGATATGATAAGGTTTGTCACAAAATTTGTGTCTTTTCAGGTATGCAATTGTTTACACATTTGGGTTCTTCAGTTTGACATGAGTGGCTTTTAAACTAAATTTGATTAGCACATTGGACCATGGAACAGGCATTCTGCAGTAGTTTGAACCTTGCATTAAAGAAGTTTTACAAATGCATGTAAAATATGAGCTACTTAGAACACCAAAATAGCTCATTCCTAACATTCACCTTCATACGATGATTTTGTTATTGGAGGATGATAGTGATTATGACATTGATTTTTAAAGTTATGTACTGTAACAAATGGAAAAGTGTTAATGTAGATGCTAATGATTGATTTTGAAACCGAAAAACGACATTGAATATGACTGTGCACATATTTGATGGACAAAAACAGACAGAATGCAGGTCAACCCCTCTTCAGCAATATTTCAAAATTAAATGTAGAAAAGACTGAATACTAACCTGAATCAAAATATGAGGCATTTTAAAAGTAGAGTGCATTTTTAATTTTTTTTCTCATACAATTAATCACTGTGGGATATTATTCTAAAAAAACTGCATAGCAGGTTTAAGATATATTGAATAAATAAGAATCTAGAATAAAATTAAAAATTTAAGATATTTATTTGATCAAAACATCTCCATCTTAGAAAGGACACCATTGCATTGATGGACCTGAAATCCTAATACAGCATTATGGAACAGATAAGAAATATAACATAATAATCAGCAAAGCACTGATTTAAGAAAGGAAACTCTGGCAGAGCTTATGTTAATGAAAAATCTTAGTTTTGGAGCAGAAGTATCCAAAAGACGATACCTATTAGCTGTGGAAACTTGTACATAACCATCAAGAAGAGTTTCCCAAATTATTAAAGCTGCCTAAGTTGCCCCTTCAGACAGCAGACTGAAAGGGAGATCTTGGCACAGAACAATATTTAGTCACAGGTATGGCACGGATTAAGCTCAGAAACAATCAACAAATTAATGCTTATACAACTAGAGGCAACGTTATTAAAAACGTATAGAGCTCTAACAGAGTGGAGTAGAAATAGAGAAGTGTAAGGTAAATATTTAACTATGGCTGTTTCCTCCTCCCCCTTCATATGTTTCTACTCACCCTTTTTTTTTGTGACAAAAGGTGACACCCCACCCCACCCCCTTTAGATAAATTTCTGGCAGTATCTCTGAAGTTGAAAGCAGTAAGAGTTACAAGAAAAAAAGAGCTCTGTGAGGAAAAGCTCTTTATATCTATACTCCTTGCAATTCAAAACAAGCTTCATAGTACCAGAGTCATTAGGTAATGGTAGTATTAAGATATCCCACAAGTTTTGGAATCATCACTGTTCTGTTAGTTGCTGGGCACATTGTCATTTGGATATCATACATTGCGAATTGCCAGACTTTGATAGATTCACCAGTATGGAGAAAAGAAAACAATGATTACTTTGGAGAATACAAGTTAAAACCATTTAGGCTTTGTAGAGAAACATAACACATGCACAGTACAGCTTTTTTTTATTTTTCCGAAGTGCAGCTTTCACTCACTGATGAGAAGTCACCCCTTACAGATTGATTTGCAAAGTACACCCCAACTTCTAAGAGTGTCATAGTGAAAAAAGCTTTTTGCAGCCTTACAGAAGGTGGGGTGTTGGGGGTATTGGTTGTGGTGGTGGTTGATTTAAAGTCATCATATAATCGAGTATTTTGTAAAATTGCAAAAGCTTTAAATGACTTCACAAAAACTGCTGAACAGAATTTAATGAAATCTGACAATATTCTGGCATTAAGACCTTTTGATTTTCTACCAATGATGCCAATCCATCATCAGATATGGACAACTTTTCTTGAACAAGAGAAGTTTGAAGATGCTTTCTCTCCCAAAACTCAGAATATAATTTGACCAAGCTTGATAGAAAGTGTTGCAGTACGAAGACTTTCAAGTTTATATAAATGCCAAGCCACTATAAATATGACCACCATTACTAAAAACAAAAAAAAAAACCTTTAAACAGCTTCTTTACAAAAAATTGCATTCCTCGAGAGACTTGGATGAGCAAATTTGAAGAAAAAACATCCTGGCATACAAGGCTTTCAGTTTTATGCAATGATGCTGATCTGCCATCATATATAATCACCTTTGCTATTAAATAAAAAGGAAAACATTTAAACAGCTTGTGCAGAAATGCTGAATAGAATTTGATCAGAAATGACATAAAGCACTTTCAGATTTGTACAGACTACCATCCAAAATGGCCACCATTACTAAAGAAAGAAAAAGTTTACATGACTTCTTAGAAAGTGATCAGCAGAAAATCATATACACAGGAATCATTTTGAAATTAACATACCTGAGAGATCAGGACATATCATTCATAAAACACTGTTTTTAACTCCCAAAGCCCCAGACATGGTCATCTTTCTAAAAGCATGAATTCAGTAAAACTTGTTTTAAAATTGTGAGACCTTTCTTGACACTGCTACATATACCTGTATCCTGTAGCAACAGTAACAGCCATGATTTGCAAAGCTTTACACTTAATACTATCACCCCAGGGAAATTTATACCTCCAATTTTCATGTCTGTATGTCATTTTGACATCATGTGATGCTCACATGGGAAAGGCAAACCCTCTTCCTGGGCGAATAATTCTGCAAAACATTGCTTGATGCAACTCAAAATAGTTGCCATCTATGCCGTTTTTGAGATAATCAGCTTGCCCTGAACTAAAGGTGAAACGATTCATTGATATATCAGTGCATCGATACTTTTGCTGTAACGATGCGCATGTTGATACAAGAGACAGAGAATCAGTACAAAATTATACTTACCGTATGTACGTTATTTTAGTCTTCCGCAGTCATAAATAATTATTTTATTAGTTTGCCTTGTTATTTCTTTAAAATAAGAATTCATCTGAAACGGAATCTGCAGTCACAGACAGTCATTTTAATTAGTAAAAATGAGAAAGACTATTGAGAATACTTGCTTCGCCATCTACAAATTAACACAAAGTGACCTGGTTTGTAGTCTCACCCCCCATTCCATGCCAATTATCTTAACCCAGCAGCGTGTTCAGCATATACTATATATTCCAGACGTGTGCCACATGGATAATGAAGTACTTATCATTTAATAACCACTTTTTACATGAAGCTTCTGTGATTAGTTGTATTGTGTTTACTTTGGTCGATTTGAAAGCTACACTTCCAGTGTGTCGCAAGGTGAAATATGATACCTTGAATTCTCATTGGTGGTTATTGCTTCTTCTGGTCCATGCTAAACAATAACCACCAATCAGAAATTAATGTAGCTTATTCCCTGTGTGACAAGCAGGAAGTGTTGGCAAAGCAATAGAGAAACCATGCAAAAGTCATTAATTGATATGTAAAGTAATTAAACAGAGATGCTGTCAGGATGCGTGATTGCATGAATCTTGCAAATTTTTAGGAATTTGCCAACATAGAGAAAGTGATGTGCAAGAACTCATGCAAATTAGTTGAAAGCCCCGCATATGAAAATGTGCTCGGCAAAGTATACAATTTTTATTTAACCGTTCTTCTCAAAACATCTGTTTTTCAGGAAGACAATGTTCACACATCTGGATTCTTCAAGCATGTTATGAGTGGTTGTTAAACTAAATTTGATTGGCACATGGTGCCCAGGAATAAGCATTATTTTGGGTAATTTGAACCTTCCATAAAGGAAATTTTACAAATACATGTTTAAAATATGGGCTACCTAGAAAACCCCAAAATGTCTGATTCATGGCGTGGTTAATTATGATTTTGTTCAGCAGATACTGGCTGATGATGGTGATGATGACCATTATTTTTAAAGTTATGAACTATATCGAATTAATGGAGCTGGGAAAGTGTTTATGGAGATATCAGTGAGTTATTTTGAGCCTGAAAATGGTGCTAAATACAAGTCAAAAATAGCATGACAGTCAATCTCCCCTTCAGCGGTATTTCGAAATTAAATGTAGAAAGGGCAAAATACTGAGTATAATTAAAATAGACAATTTAAAAGTACAGTGCAATTTCATTTGCTATCAATCAGTTAGGCTGCAGATCATATGTTACGAAACCATATATCCATATCAGGGTTATGATAAACTGAATAAATCAGGATGAAAAAAAATGAAATTAAGAAGTAAAGATATTTACTTGAATACTTCTCACTGCACAAGTGGACTATGGCATTGATGGACTAAAATCCCTAAAAAGCATTATGGAACAGATAAGAAATCTGGCATGTAGTCAGTAAACTACTGATTCAAGAAAGTAAGTTTATGTTAGTGAAAAATCCTATTCTGGAGCAGATGTATCCAAAAGATAATATCTGTGAGCTCTGGAAAATTGTACATAACAGCCATAAAGATCAGTTCCCTAACATATTCAAGCTGACAAAGCTAGCTGTGTACATGCTTCTTCAGATTGAAGCATAGAACAATATTCATACACAGATAAGGAACAGAGTATGCTTATAAATAATTAACAGATTAATGGTTATACAGCTGGAGGTGACATCTTTTAAAGATGTTGATTTCAGTAGAGCTCTAAGAAAGTGGAGAAGGAAGAAAGAGAGATAGATATTGAAGTGTTAGGTAAATATTCAACTATGACTGTTTCTTCTCCCCTTTCTATTTTCCACTGCCCCTTATTTCTTTGACAAAAGGGGAGGTCTCCCTTAAGATAAAATCCTGGCAGTCTCTCTCCTTAAATGGTACATGAAAACAAATTTGGAATTTCTCTTTTTATGCAGAGATATTTAACAGTGAATGAAGGTTCTGATGGAATAAATAAAATTAGCACAGAATCAGCAATGGGGCAGATTTCATGTCACTCAAGTTTATCACCTTGTGTAAGTTACAAAAAAATAGAATAGGACTGGTTGTTGTCAATAGTTTTCCATCTTCACTAACACATACAAGTACCTGTGGCTGCAGCAGTCTTTTACATCTGCAGGAAGTAAAATATGATACATTTTGTTGGTATTCATCCTCATCCCATGCCTGGATTTGTTCTAGATGAAATTTTCTTTGCACGAGGAAATTGCATTATTTCTTTTGTTTTGAAGATAACATCATAATGTTTTCCAGGCTTAAGTGAGACATGAAATTGGTAAGTAGATGTTTCCAAAGCATTCGTGAAGTGCTAAATAAAGGGCCTGGTGGCTAAAGTAGGTTAAATGGAGCCACCATTAAATGGCCTTAAACGTTGAATAAAACTCACTCACAACCAACAGGTAGTCTGTTTGAAGTTATTTTTGTTGTCTTGTCATCGATAAGAATTGCATATAAATATATGATAATTACATGTATCTCTTTAATCTGCACACTGGAAATACAACCAAGAATGTGAACATACATTAAAGGGCACCACCTACCTTCCAAAAAATGGAAAGACCATCAAGTATATTGATAAGTATCATATTGCAGGCTGTGTATCATGAATCGTATTGATACACGGCACAGGTGTATTGTTTCACCCCTACCCTGAACCCACATGTCTATGCTATGGGTGGATAACTCTTCTTCCTAGCCAACTATTGTTATTTTACTTTCTACACTGTAAAACAACTATGAGAGGTGTACATGCATCACATCTCTTTCAAGAACAACACAAACCCTTAACACCAAGTTCACAAATATATCCATATCTTTAATTATTGACTTATTCAGCCCTGATCCCGCCTGCAGGCATGATGAGCATCAGCATGTACCCTACTTCCAAGCTCTGTAGCCTCAAGGTCATTTAAGATACACCAAAGTGGGTGGTATTACAAAAAAAGCAGACAGACGTAGCTCTACAATGATACAAAATAATCTGGACTTTCCACTTGCATTACAGACCACTCCAGTGACCTAGTGGTTAGAGTGTCCACCTTGGATGCAGGAGGTCTCAGGTTCAAACCCCTGCCCAGTCATACCAAAAACTTATAAAAATGACACTAACAGCTGCCTCGCTAGGCACTCAGCATTAAGAGGTTAGTGTTAGGACTGGTTGGCCTGGTGTCGGGATAATGTGACTGGGTGGGACATCATGGTACATGTCTGCGGCATGATGCCCCAGTGCTAAACATCACTATAAACTGCCAGACTGCAGACATCATAGTTAAAAGCTACATTTAAAAAACCCAAACACACACACTACTCGCATTACAAAATGCAGAGAGAAAAACATTTTTTGAGACCTGATTTTTTTACACCAAAAATTTGCCCGTTGTCAGAATCAGATTTTGTGTCCGGATTTTAGACGTTTTGACTTGTGATCAAAGTCAGACCAGTCTGAACTGCACACAGACAAGTGAGCTTTTGCAAAAAATAGGGTAAGTTGGGGATTGGGAGTAAGAAATATCCAGGAGTCGAAAATTACAAATCCAATAAGCAATTAAAGAAAGAAGAAAAGAACTTTTACCTTTCTGCACATATGCGAGCCAAATAGCCAGGGAAAAACAATGTTTTTAGCACAACTAAGCTCCAGGCTAAACAAAAAAACTCTTGGAAGCAGATGTATTTCGATGTATTCAGAATTAACCTCCAAAATGCGTTACCTACCCCCATTTCAGGCGAAAATGACAAAAATCTCTGGGGCCATATGAGTTAAACAATAATAGCTGAACAACTGACAATAGCTAAGTTTGTGTTTATTATTCTTTTGAGCACTACTGTGGGAGAGCCCATTAGGCTAATTTTTCTTTGGTTAAGTACATGAATTGGAACAGTCCAATTGATTTGAAACTTACAAAGATTAGGCTTTGTATTTAGTTGCTTTTTCAATAAACAAATTGATAATGAGCACTCAGAAACTGATCTCAAGGTCAGAGGTCTTGACTTGGCTTTGATATGTAATGCCTTGTCACCATGATGGCACAGCCAAGTATGAATAGATGTTTATCAAATCCAGCATGTAGATTTATCTGAAGAATCTCTTGTATTTTGCCAATTTAGTAACTTCTTGGTTTGTTTTTTTTTTATAATATATGTATAAATTTAACCAAACTTGGCATGTGGGTATATTGTGAAAGTATTTGAGATGAGTCCATTGATCTTTATCCTTGAAACAAAGTTCAAGGTTTAAGGTCATGACAGAAATTCTTGTACTGCATGTAATCTTTTGTACACATTAACTCGAACATTTAAGAAAACAGTTTTTGTTACCAAATTCAATGTTGGTTTTTCTACAGAATATCTGAAATGGTATCAATTCATGGTAGTTAAAATACAGTGTGACCCCACTATAACACGATGGATGGGGTCCATAGAACAGAACTATGCTATGTACCAAACTATGTTATAACCAACCAAGTCAGTTAGCTGAAGGAAATGATACATGTACCCAAAAATTATGGGGTGGGGTGGGGTAATAAAAGCAGGTGCAAAAAAATACTTGCTTTTGATTAAATAAAGACAAAACTAGTTGCAAATACACTTGTATATTGACAACTTGGATTTGTTTAGGATAATCCATAATGCATAAAGTACATGTATATGAAAAATCTATAAATTCAAGTTTAGATCAGGTGTTATAAAATTCATGTATCAGTCATGTCCCGCTAGAAAACACAACACATATATAAAAATGGTAGTTCTCATTTGATCTAGATCCCATTGACAACAAACACATCACTAAACAATTCACTATGATATTGTCGCCAGTAGCTGATGGCTATAGTTGTTTACATGCTACATGTACTTAAATTGGCCAAGACTTTGGTCAGCTGGAGACAGATATCATCTTGGTGAAACTACCCAGGGGATGAAGCTATTCACAGGGAAATGAATATGTGAACAAATTAAAAATTGAGGGCCAGATATCTATGGTTTCAAAAGATTTCATATGCATTTAATGTCACCATTGGTAATGATTGTCAGCAAACTTTTCCTGCAAAAAGGAAACTTTCACGGCACAATAAATATGTTCCTGTGAATTTGGAAAATGCAACAATCCATCAAATTCCATTGCTTTTATTTAAGTTTGGTGGTGACTGCCTTTGATGAATTGTGCTTTGTTTTATTGAAGATTGTAGTCAGCTTGTTTTGATGAAGGGTGCATGTGTTAATAAAGTCATTGCTAAAGGACAGCTTTGGAGGACCTAACAAATGCCCATTTGTTATTACAGTAGCAATATTAAATAATTGAAGAGCATTGATTGAGACTGAATTTTTTTCATTTGCTTAGTATTTATATAGAACAGTCAGTGCTTCCAATGTAACCAGTTTTCTTTGAAGTTCCAGCTAAACTATTTTTTTCTGGGTACATTTTTAAAAAAAATTAGCTGCCAATTGGTCTTTTGTAGCAGTTCCTGTTACTGCCTTCAAAAGCTGGTAGATTGTAGCTAGTCCTGCTAGCATGACTATTTTAGAGTATCACAGCATACCGTACCTAGGTCAGATGTCAGCATACACTGATTATGATATAATAATGCACTGTTAAGATGGCTTGTCAATTTGAACAAAGGATTTGTTTATATAACAATAGATAGATTCCAGTGTATTTTATATCCAAGTTTGCAGCTTCCTTTCATGGTGCCTTTGAGTTTCTCCACTTGAAACCCAAGATTATATAGATTATATATACAAGTTTAAACAGCCAACAATGTTTTGCAAAAAAATAGTTGCTGATGGTATATTTTGTCACCAATAAGGAAAAAAAAAATCGCTATTTGCAACATTGGCAATGCCCAATGTGATCCCAGAATAAACATTTTACACATTATTTTTCATACTTTTTAAGAAGACATTTGTATATGTAATATCAGGATGCATGCCATGATCCTTGTATATTAGAATTCATACACGTTTGCTTCCCCCAAATGATAATAAACTTTTTTCATGTTCTTTTTAGTACTTTAAGAAGAAAAAATATTGTTCAGTGTACGAGAAGATACATGTAAATTAAATTTTGGGATCCACACTACAGTCATGTTATATCCGAATTTGTGCTATAACGGAGCATGCTATAGTGGGGTTATATTTTATAAAAGTTGGAAAGAAACAAACTTAATGAAATTCTGCAAATTGTTTTCAGCCAGAGAAGTGTTAGCCTCTTTGAGGAACTTGTTTTTAGATTTTATTGGTTTGCTATCATTTTCTGTATAGTTCATTTTGACCACTTTTTCATCAGTCTTGGGGGCCCCAAGTGGTCTAAAGCGCTCACCGTTAAGGATCATTGCCATCTCACCTCTGTCTGCTTGGGTTCAAGTCTCAGGTTCGGCCAATGTGGATATGTGAGAAAACTTGCCAGTAGTTTCTCCTGTGTTGATGGTTCTTTCTGGGGTTTTCCCATGTTCTTCCTCCACCATTTATACTGGCCATGTATAGCCTATCTTGTGCTGAAAAATGGCATTAAACCCTACAAAACAACTTTTGTCTTGGTACTAGTGATTTGTTTGCGCAAGTTATGAAGGAATGTTATAGGTATCTACAAGATTTTATAATAATGTGTCTGACAGGTGCAACCAAGACAATTTGTAGCAAGGAGGAAGTTGTTTTTACTATAGTCTCTTTTGTCTTTGCATCTAGGTATGTTCCTGTTGGAAGAGATTGAGGATGAAGCAGAAGATTTTTCAGATGAGGTCCTCTTGTCTTCACCACCCTTCCCCACAGCCCTGCAGGTATTTGCAAGCATTGGAGGCCTGGCCTTGCTAGCAGAACATCTGCCACTCCTTTATCCTGAGATTTCCCGCCATATTACAGCTTCTGACATGCACAGCAGTGAGGCAGCTGCTCAGGATATCTCTCAGGAATGGGTGCAGCTGGAACCCTACCCAGAAGAATTCTATGAGGTATAGCCATATATATACAGACTCAAAAGACTACCATATTTTTGGCATGTTTTCAGACAGAAAAAAATAATTACTTTTTTGTTTTCTGAAGACATTAAATTCTTTAATTTGGTGTTCAGAAACAAACGGTTACACAAGTATGCACAAAAGAAGTTACCAGTAGTTCCTACAACAATGTACTATGATGAAGTAAAGCACCATTTTTTTTTTCCCTTTACATGTAGGGTAATAAATGAAAAACACTTTACTTGCCTATTTCGGTTTATTTGAGACATGTCCCTCTACCAGAAAATGCAACCGTATGTATATTAGTGCTGTGATTTTATTTGTATTTTCAATGAGAATAGCCATTTTATGGTAATCTCTCAATTCATCGTTTAATCCTCTGCTGAACAGGGTTTGTTGAAATCTACCTTACAAATGTACTCAAGCTTTGTTTCTGTGTAAACAAGAAATGAAAGCAAACTAAATAAAACACTTTCAGAAGTATAATTCTGAAGGTATTTATGACAGTCAAAATGCATACATTTTGGTATTGAGAGTGAAAATACATGCTTGACTGTTACTTCAAGCAACAAGAGTCAGTATAGATTAGTAAATTCAGAGTACTCTTACAACAAAACATACCCATTATCCTTGTGGTCATTATGTACCAGTGATTATGCATAGTCATTGTTCCACAGCTAAGTAACCTCTTTACTTGAGAAACAATTAATAATCACTTTTGAGTGATCAAAGAGATAAAGTAGGGGATCATGTTTTTAAACAAAACTTGAGATATACTGTTTTTGTTATCTTTAATCAAAACCATGACTATCATACCAACATAAAGTGGACTCGAGTGTAATGATGTCTACACTGACAAAAATTCACTTTTTTGTCAATTGAATCAAACTACTACAAAAAATTAAACAGTGTTAGTGATGGAAGAAATAATGTGCCATTTTCATACATTTGGCTGACTTTTTTGGCAAAAATGTTTTAGTAATTAGCATGAATCCTGCAATCGAATATCCTAGAATAGACCTGTAAGATTTGGAATTTATGTGGACTATAGATACACAATAAGTATGGGACTATTGGTGGTACACAAGTTAGTGAAACTTTAATGTCTCCCTATTGAGTACAGAGTTAAATCTAGTTCAGATAAGTTACGAGTAAAATCCTGGTAATTGACTTAAAAAGTTTAACAAATTCTTGACCTAAAAATGCTGTACTCACTAGTTTTGAAAGATGAAAAGTATACATGTTATACCACATTTTCTAAATTCTTCCCAACACCTTTGTGCATTCACCATTATACTCTTATTTGATCTTTGTGCTGGGAATTTTTTTATGAGAATTGACAAGAAAGATTTAACCAAAAAAAAGTGTGAGAATATTATGTCTTTTTCATGCATTTGGTTGATTTTTCAGCTTTTTGTAAATAGGAAATTAGTATGAACCTGCAATCATGAGTCCTGCAGTAAATTCCATATGATTGGAAATTTGAATGAAATACCTGTAAATTTTTCATGAAAGTCGACAAAAAGGACTTGGAAATTATTTTAGTTCTTGGAAGTTCATGAACACAGTAAATTTTTATTGATGACCAAATGAAGTGAACTTCATTGCTGGTAAATTACTGGCAAACACACACATCAACTTTACTTGAAAACGACACAACAGATCTTCTTAGATTGTGTCCAGTAGCATTATCTAGAAATAAAATTATAGTCGCACAACATCTGAAAATTACAAGGCTTTTAAGTATCATTTTTGAGAAGAAAAAAAAATGGTGGTGTCCAAAAATACAGTCCATTTTTAAGTTAGATCCTTTCAAGGGCTGATGTATACAGACATGTATTATAATGAAAAATGTGAAACTTCAGAATATTTCCCTACCTGTGACTTGGTCCTGTTTTTACCAGCATTTTTCAAAATTTCAATATGTTGGGTTTGATTTATATCAGTGACCAATGACCAGTTTACACAACTGAACCTATCAAGGAAAAAGCAAGTCTGAACCTGAAATTTGCAGAGTAATTATTTTGTTCTACAGAATTTAAATATCACTAGTTTGAATAAGAGGTGTGGTTTTTTTTCCATACCTGTACAATGACAGAAAGTCAGTGTGACCCAGATTTCATATTTGACCGGTTTTGGTTTTTGTACTCTGCTCATGATCACTTTGGTTTTTTGCATCATGTGTACACACTGTTCTGCCAGGAATAATGGAACGTGACAAGTACTACACCCACATTTCAGACTTTACTGACTTTAGTTCAGTTTTGTTTTAACTGTTTATTTGCTAAAATCATTAAACTAGATGATTGTATACATCTCTCTTAGCATCATGTCTTTGCTGAAAAAAGGTAACTGTAACTTTCATACTGGCTTTGGTTTAGATTTTGCATTTTGCTTATGTTCAGACTAGAATTCTGAAACTGATGATGATAAGCATCCCTGTTGATACCACACCATCACAACAAAAGATCATTTTGACCTATATCTTGTCTTTGACTGGACTTTGGTCAAGTTTCTGCACTCAAGAACAAGCAAAGTTTTGGCATGCTAAATGCATACTATCGTAGAATCATGAAATGTTCTGATGGAATATATTTTAGTAAGCATTAAAGCCCTATTGTAAAAATAGGTCTGTGTGATCAATATTTCATGCAAGGCATAAGACTAATCAAGGTAATCACTAGTGCATGAACTATGCTTTTCAATAGTGATGATCCTGGCTGTGACTCCAAGGTTGCTCAAAGTTGGAGACTTTTAGCCAGTAAAATCTGGATTCAGGAGGTGGAAAATAGCTTCTGAACAAGATTTTAAAAACAATAATTTTAATACAAGAAAAACAAAATTCAATGCATTATTATATGTTACTTTTGATATCATAAGAAGTAATGTTCTGTTTTTGACATTTTATTCTCTTATGCCCTGTAACAGGAGCCAGCATTTAACTGTCAAAAACACTATCATAAATTTTGAATTTGATTGAGGGGGGGGGGCATGATAATTATTGTTTATAGGGCTGCAGGAAACTGAAAAGTTTTTAAGAATCGAGATATGTAATTCTTGAATACTATTAATGTGGCTACAAACTATAAATTAAAAGACTACATGCAATGAACACTCAACCACTTTTGGAAACAATTGGACCCCTGCTTCATCCACAAATTTAAGTTAATGTGAAAATGTCATATATTGCAAATTAGTGATGATTGATACCAGAAGAAATTTATGGATTCGTGGAGAAATAGTTATTTATAAATTGCATACAGTGAAGAAGTTTATTTGAAGTAATGAACAACTTGCTGAATTAGCACATGCAATTCTGATATTTAAAAACAGCTCACGACACAGAAATACACATATAAAAACATTGATTTGTAAAATTATTTATCGTGTTGGTGCTATATGTAATTGGTTTGGGGAATATGTCTGTGTTGCAGCTGTATGAACCCATGTCTCCAGCCCCTCAGTCAGGACGGGTCCCATCCCATGCACTAGGGACCATGCCTACCATACCACCCCACTCCTTGGTGGCATTTGGACTGTTTCTTCGCCTGCCTGGATATGCAGAGGTGCTACTGAAAGAGAGGAAGAAAGCTCAGTGTCTACTGCGACTGGTGTTAGGCGTCACAGACAATGGGAATGGAGGTTAGATTGGATCTTCTTTGATTTGTCAGCAGAATCTTTCAGTATGCCTACCTAAAGGTGCAACAAATATTGATATGATAGCCATCCATCTGTACATCCTTCTGTGACCTTTTTCATTTTTGCACAATAAATTTACACATTCTGCCTTTACCAGACTTCCTAGCTTGCACTAGGGGCAAGAAGGAAGCCTATGTCAATTGAGGTCAGGGTCACTGTTACTGAAAGAAGAAAAATGGTTTTCATGTAACTTCAGTGCTACATTATATACCTTGACCAAAGTTTGTGGAGAGCTTGCAGCAAAGGTGAGAAAGAGGCTTATTGATTTGGGGGTAGAATGGTCAAGGTCATTTTGACTCAAAGAAAAATTGGTTTTGCTCAGGAACTTTTTATTCTAGAGCAAGTTCTTTACCAAACTTTTCTGCACTGGAAGTTTAGTTGAAGACTGCATACCTAAATCAAAGGTCAAGGACATTTCGGTCAAAAGGCTCCAGAGTCAACCATACCCTGCTAGTGCCAACACAGAGAACTGCTTGCCATGCAATGTACATATAATGTTCCATTCATAGCGCTGTTGTTAATTAATGCTTGCCTTGACAGATAATGAGACTTGAGTACTGCTTTTTCAGCAGTGATAACCATGGTGGTGTCATTTATTGAAATTCGTAATACACTAGGATGGTAAGTATTTGCATGGTTCACATAGTGTTTCTGCAGAACACTTGATCATTTGGTTTCAGATTCAAAGTTCACACATCTGGTTCATGTCATGAATAAACTGCAGGATATAAGGCATCCACAATTGTACAAAATCACATTTAGAGTTAAAAATTAATTTTACTTTTTCGAACTTGTAAAAGCACAGATTAGGAAAATTTGGGGGATGTCCAAAATAAAATTTGAACGGAATTCTGTAATAATTTCATCTGTGAAGTGGGGACTTTGTCCCTCTTTCATAAATGTTATCAGTTTGTAAACAAATCTTCTCATGTATATTTGTACCTGATCAGATTGCTTTCTGTTATATTCTGCCAATTAAATATAATAGCCAAGGAAATAGCAGCCATTATAACAGGTATGTGCAACTTCCTGCAGGGTAAGGGCCAGATAAGTGAAATTTAAAGCCACACCTGTGATGTAAATAAGCAGATTAAACCAGGTTGTGGGCTGTAGTTTTCAAATGCCTGCTTTTCAAGCATGGATGCATTGCAAGTCATAGGTTTGTCTCTTAATGAGGCATTAGCTGCCTTTTTTCCATTGTTTCACAAGTGTGCTTCAAGATTTTCTTATTCTATCATATATTATAGGCTGAAAGCATGCCAGTTAAGTAAGAAATTGAACAAAGGGATGTACATGTACATGTCTGCCATGTGTGAAGCATGTGAAGAAAAGTTTCAGTAGAAATCCTAATTACTGAGAAAATATACATATCAGCTATCATTGCTCCAATTTTAATTCCTATTATTATTGCAGGTATTCAGTTTTGTGTTAACAAAAGTATGTGATGGTGGAAACAAATAAAAGCATATTTCACAACATTCACTTTTACCTTTGTCCCCAGTCTTTCATTTCACAGTATTCCATTGATCTGGTAAATTGCTGAGATATATTTTGTACTTGACTAATTTCTAGCTCACTTTAACAAAGTAGAGAACCGTTGTACTACCCCTGACATTAGCATTGATGATTGTATGCATTTTTGTTAGTACCACACACTTACAGCAAAAAAGGTTAAAGTGACCTACATTTCACATTTCACCGGCTTAGATTAAGTTTTTACGTTTATTGTATACATTCTATTGTACCTAGAATCATGGAACTTGGTGGGTGAATGGATCATTAGGAGTACTACACCCTCATGACAAGTGTAGGTCACTTTGACCCACATTTCACATTCCCTGACTTTGATTAAATTTTTGTGTTTTAACTTTATTTTTCAAGCACTATTTGTGATAGAATAATCAGAATAGATGATTGTATGCATCTTGTTTTCTATCACACCCAAACAACAAAAGATCACTGTGACCTACATTTCACATTTTTGAATTGTGAAACTTGATAATTAGATGCATCTCTGTTGGTACTGCACTATTACAGCCAAAACAGGTTGCTGAGATCTATGTTTTATGATTCACTGACACAGATTAAGTATTTGTGCTTTGCTCATGACCACATCGATTTTTCTGTGCTATATACATCCTGTCTTTCACAGAAGGCCTTTTCTGACTAGTGCAGTTGGAAAGTAAAATAAATATGTTTGTTCATTGGTAAACTTTACACATACATGCCAACCATTACGCTTTTGGCGTAATCATTACGCTTTTTTTCACTAAATTATGCCTTACGTGTAAACGTATCCAGATTACGCATTTTCGGTATATCCCACTCCAAAAAAAATTAATAATTTGTTTTCTCCTTGTTATTAACATCCCAATAAATTAATCCCACAGACCGTATTTTAGAAAAGACGGCTTCTACCTAACTACAAGATAAGAGTACGCTTGTCTGTAGACTGCCATGCACTTTCCTAACAGTGTTATGTTCTATTTATAGCAGCTGCCCTATTTCCAAGAAACGCATTAGATTCTACTTTCAGACTTTTGACCTAGGTTTCTATTTATAGCAGCTGTATGGCTTAGTTAGGAGAGAACAGACTGGTTTGCTAATCTGCAATATTTCCTCGCAGATTCTTTGTTATATTTCATATATGGTACAGAACCAGTCTGTAGGTATTTGGCGCTTATTCTAGTCGATGCGTGTGTTAGGAGCAAAAATGTTTTTCAAACAATTTCACAGATGGATTAGAAAAAGACGAAAAACAAATTCAGAGATGAATACATGAATTACATAATACAGCGTTCCATTCTAGGGCAGCTTCACGCCCATTGCAGTCTGTGTGGAAAGGATTTTAATATTGGTCTTGGTAGTAAAACAAAGAAACCTTGAATTAGCTGGTTTTACTAACTCCAATACTAAGGTAACTTCTTTTTTACAGCAGAACTCAACTTTGGACACAAATTTTATAAATGCAGAGGCGTTATTTACCGAGTTCTTAATAGAGCACGTACTACACCTAGCAGTAGAAGACTTTGTTTGTCCTTTGTTCAAACAGATGTTTCCTGATTCCAGAATTGACAAAAATATGCATGTGCAAGAAGAAAATCATCTAATATTGTTAGGTATTTAGAAGAAGATACTGAATCACTTAAAATTGCAGAGGCCATGAAAATTGGGCTGTTTGGTATTGCCACAGACAGGAGTAGTGATTATGATGACAAAAAGTTTTACTCAGTCTGTTTAAGAGACTCTGATGACGAAAAGGGCCAAGTCAGAGTGCTCTTCTTTCATTACCAGAATTAACAGTAGGTTCCACTGGAGAAAACATTTTTGATTTGCTTGATAATGCTTTGAATAAACATAAGTTGACAGAACTGTATAGGGTTTTCAGCTGATAAAGCATCAGTGATGACTGGAATTCATAAAGGAGTTGCATTCTATATTTTGAAAAATGTCTCCATCAGTGTACATGTCAGGTTGTCCCTGTCATTTGATGCACCTTGCTGCAGGAAAGGCTGCCGATAAATTAGAAGGAGAACTTCTGAAGTATCAAGTTGGCATTCTACCTGACAATGTACTTCCTGTGGACAGAGTTGATCTGCAATGGCACCTTATTTCCCAGCCAAAAGACCCAATAACTGGAAGATATAAATTTTCTCTTCTTTGTCAGGTTATGAAAGGAATATTGGTTCTTTACCATTCTAATGCTGACTGTGAGAGATTGTTCAGTATTTTTAACAAAACTAAAACTGAATTCAGATCCAGGCTCAGTAACCCAGCACTTAGTGCTCTACTTTGTGCAAAACATTCATAGTATGAATGGTACAAAGTGCTTTGAAATGCAGTATGAGAGTCTGTTGCTTTTTAAAGCTAAAAGTGCTACATATGAAAACTTGAAGCAGTTATTGATGTTGAAAGACTGAAGGGGTAAATAAATCATTTTGGACATAAGCTCATTGAATTTTATCATGTTATATGTGGATTACTCTTTTTCTGCTCAGATTACTCTTTTTGTCCAGTTGGATTACACTTTTTCCTCGTCAGGGGTTGGCATGTATGTTTACATATAAATTGTATTAATTACATTGTATATTGTGATAGCATACCCTCAGGAAGTTAACTGTATTGTACATGTAACTGGATGTAAGAATATACATGTGTGGACTGCATGCATTTCATGTGAGGCCTCGTATGTGGCCAATCAAGGAAATTAAAAACGCATGAACTATGCCTTTGATAGTGATCATATTGGCCATTACTCCAGACTTGTGCAAAGCCACTTTCACTCAGTAAATTGTAGCTTCCATAGTCTGATGCAGGTTGTTTATTAATTTTACCTCACCTCATGTCTGTGAAATTATTTACCTGGCACAATTACAATCTTGTTGAGGATTGTTTAATCCCTCCATACCTTACATAACCTTGTCATGGATTCCTGGAAAGTTGTTTCTGACAGTAGAACATCAGACCTTTTAAGGGACTTTTATTATTTTAAGTCTTTTATTTCATGTCACAGTATGTAGATAGGTAGGTGAGTTGGTGCTTAGATTGTTGTTGTTGTTTGAGCTTAATGCCATTTTTTAATGCATAATAGGCTATACATGGCCAGTATAACTGGTGGAGGAGGAAACGGGGGAAATCCTGGTAAGAACCACTGACCCATGGGAAGCTGCTAGCAAGCTTTCTCACATACCCACGTTGGCCAACCCGAAGATTTGAATCCATGCGGACAGGGGTGAGATGGCAAGCACGTTAAACCGCTCAGCCATCCAGGGTTCCAGGTGTTTAATTAGATAAGTGGATATATAGTGTTGATTAAAAGTTAATATTTCAGGTTTTTAAAGACTCAAAGTTAATTTATAAAGAGAAAATATTGCAAAAAAGATCTTCAGTTAGAAAGGTACCAATATTCTGTTGTCATGATAAGTTTAGTCATAACTTATTCTGTATGATATTTGTTATAAAGGCTGCTGGAGACTACAGAATTCTTCTTAGAGATTTGTAATGATTGACTACACTTATCTATTTCCTCTGTGGGCTTTTTCTGCATTCCTGCTTTAACTACTCTTGTTTTCCTTGACAGGCTGCATTCTCACATCCCCCATCTCTGGTGCCTTGCCAACCTTCCCATTTTTGGTGCTGAAGTCCCTGTTTGATAACACACCACTGACAACAGATGATGGAGTGCTGTTGAGGCGCATGTCACAGGATATTGGAGTTCTTCACCTGATTCTAGCTTGTCTTTCAGTTCTCAGTCACCATGCACCAAGAGTCAGTTCAACAGGCTTCCAACATGAGGTAGGGGTCTCTTTTCACTTCCACTGGGTTTTGTAACCAAGGAATTTACTTAGGAATGTGTACCAGAGCAGTTGCTTAAAATAAATAATTTCGTAAAACAGAATAGGTTAAAGGAAATTCAAACTTGTGTGATGGAAAATGGATGAACTTAATGATATTCTTTCATCTTACTTTAAAGATATCTCATTTGCATATTTTGGTTTTACAGCCATCATAAATCAGTCAAATCAAGGTGCTATGCAGTCATATAATGCTTCATGTTGATATCATGTTAGCTGCATTTTTGATTGACAGATTGAGATTCTACAACATTATTTAATATACAGACACAGATACTACTGTCTGCCATGCAGTACACTACCAATCCATCAAGCAGCCAGAGTGCCTCCAACAATGTGGAGGAGAAGACACTACAGCAGCAACAGCAGCAGCAACATTACTGGGCAAAGGGTACAGGTTTTGGAACCGGTTCCACCACCTCCAGCTGGGATGCAGAGCAAGCCTTGCTCCGACAGAAGAGTGAGGAGGAGCATGTAACCTGTCTCTTACAGGTAATTTTCTTGTTGCAGACAGTGCTGCTGTAGTTAACAATTAACCATGGCCTTTATTAGGACCTGCTTGACAAAGTCAGGCAAACCAAATAGAAATCACATAAAACGTTTGATGGTTTTAAACCAAATTTAAAATGGGTTTAAATTGATGAGACTGAACAAGTTTGATTTCCAGTAATACATGATATCATGCATAGTAGTGTTGCCCTCTTATTTCCTGGCCTTCATACTTTGCTTTCTTTGGCATTACTTTACCAGGGATTGTTTGATTTTGTCCGAAATTTGGCATGCAGTGGTATACTGATGAGACTTAATTTCCAGCAATCCACAGTATTATTTGGAGGAGTAATGGCTCTTGATAGGTTGTCCTTTTGGCTTCAACAGAAAAACTTAACTAACAGAAGTTAAGGCCTTTTATCAGTGAATTTGAGGCTAAATGATGTGTAGAGTTGCAGAGTGATGGTTTAGAGATTTCCAAACAGTGAATTTAAATGGCTGATGTAAGGTCATAGCAGATGATGACTGTAGACAATTCTGTCAAACATATCTTGGTATATTATTAAAAATAACCTCATGCATTTTTATAATTCCATTTTAATTGCCTTCACTAAAACCTTCACTTTTGTCATTTTCCCCATCAGTTGATTTCTGCTCTCAGTGTCTAAGGCCACCAATTTTGTAGGACTTGGCAACCTTACATCCACTACATTTTTCAGGTAGGATGTTTACTGGTTAATAAAGTTTGATACACTACATGTTTACTGGTTAATAAAGTTTGATACACTACATGTTTACTGGTTAATAAAGTTTGATACACTACATGTTTACTGGTTAATAAAGTTTGATAGTTACTTGAAGTATTGTAAATTCTGAAGTATTTAATGAGGATTCTTATAAGTGAAGTGTCTTGCACACCACCATTATTCAGAATTGCCAGAATAAGGTGCTTTCAATGACTTTCTTCCCTGTGCAGTATATATAGCATGCAAATATCAGTTTCATTACATTATGCTAATAATCAAACATCATTATCAGTATGGACACTGATAGCATGTTCCATTGGACTCCAAAAGCTCAGAAGTTATTTCTTTGTTTTGATATGGGAGACTGGAGTTTTAAAACATTTTTGGGAAGGACAGGAAGAGGTGCTTATTGTGGAGAATTGCTTTCTTGGTATGGAGGTTCTGTGGTAGTGCATATACTTTTCATCATTATGACCATCATACTTTTATCATGACTCTCCGGAGGGCCTACACAAGTTTTTTTTTATTAAACTGCACCGCAGGTGAGCATTGCCTTCAGTATCCCCACCCATAAAAAAAAAACTAACTGCAAACTCTGCAAAATGGACCCTGCACATATCGCCTGCCCCATACTATTGCCCTAACCTTCAGTACTTAGCAAATGTGGGTTTTCAGAGTAATAAGTGTTAAACAGCATGTCCACAGGATAGAGTCAAATTTAATCCAGTGCTCATTGATCCACATTAAAGCACACAGACCAGACAATTTCAGAAACAGATCAGTCATGACAGATTTGATATATACTGTTTATTAAGCAAGTCTTTGAAAGGTGTTGGTCAATTTTTATGTTAATTCTTCATTTTCTTAACTCATTGCTGGATCAGTTTGAAGTTCACATCAAAATTCCTATTACACACTGCATACCACCACATAATTGATGGACAAAGGATCATGGTTCCTTTCAAAGCTTGAATAAAAATATCTAATGTGATTATATGTAGATTTTCATAGTAAACTTTGGTCTGATTATAAAAAATATATCTTTTTTCTCGTTAATCGTTATTTCCTTCCACAAGGTGCTTGCCAGTTTCATCAACCCAGGAGGCTATGTACCAGATGACTTTTTCCAGGAGAGTTATGTCCCCTCTGCTGAGAAATCCCTCCCAGATATCGTCCCAGACCTTCTCAGCCAGTCATGCCTGGTGCCAGCACTCTCCTCATACCTGCGTAATGACTCTGTTCTGGACATGGCTCGTCATGTTCCCCTGTACCGTGCACTACTAGAACTTATGCGGGGCCTGGCCATGTGTCCAGCTCTAGTCCACCTTCTGATGCCTCTGGACAAGCAGGCCTCCTCAGGGGATACAGGGCTCTCAGTTGGGAATCTACTAGAGAAAATGAGAGGTTGTGTCGATACATATGCAAACAGACTGAAGTAAGCATCTATCTGAGCAATTTAACATTTAAGTTGAAGATGTTTATTTTCTCTCCCTCCCCCCCTTCTCCCAGCCCACTCATACTTTCACTTTAATTCTGCTAAAAAAATTTCAGAATAGTTTTGCAGAAATTAAGGCATCTCTTTATTGTTTATGATATCAAATATGCATAGAACTTTTCCAATAGTGCTATAAGGATTTCAGATGATGGTAGAATTCTTCAAGTGATATTTTGAAGCTTTTTGAGGTCTAGGCTTCAAATCCTCCAGTATAATGCAGACATGTTAAGATTTTCATGATAAAAGTGTGAGGCTCACAAAAATTTGTCATGCCTAATGACTAATTATTTTGTATTGAAATATGAAAAATTCAGTCAGCATGCAAAACAAATCATGGGCATATTTCTTGTTTGCATGCAGTAGGTTATCTTTATAACATGCAAGACAAAGATCAATCTGGATGAAAGGTGCTACTCAGCAGTTGATACATCTAAACATTTACAAGATGCTGGGAAGGCTGTATAGAATTATTTTCAGAAAAATAGTACATGTAATTGCAACTGAAAATTTATCTTTAAAAGTATTTTGTTAGAAATTTTGTTTCACCTGTGTTATAATTATGACAAACAATAACTTTTTCATAAAATCAATAGTATTTAGTTACAAACAAAGATTAGCAACAACAAGGTATGTGATTTAAAATTTCACATAGCTATACACGGATAATTTGCTTTGAGCAGGCAAAACTCGTTAATTATTTTCGCTAGAACTTGGTATGTCTGATAATGTGAAACTATATCACTCACATTGTCAGTGAATTTTGTCATGGATTAGTGTTTTACTTTGAGATGTCTTGGGATAATTCATGTGGTGGAATTGTTCAGCGTCATTCTGTAACATGATTCACTTCCTGGCTATCATGTTAAGAGGTATATTATTATTTTTAATCCCATTTCCAAATTGCAGTATAAAATAGATTTCTCATAAGGTATTACCATTTCTGAATGATGTGTACAGAGAAACCAAGGTGTGTCTTCACATTCTGTTTCATGAAAGAAATTGAGTAATTTTTTTGCATTAGAATGTTCCATGAGGTTCTTTTCATGTATGTCATGGAAATGCATATTAAGTCACATTTCAGTGCATTCTGAAAACAAATTGTGCTTTAGCCAAATTTTGCTTAAGTCTCAAATATTAATATCTTTGTAGAGGGAATAAGGATAAGGCTGGAGGAGGAAGCCGAGAGGAAGAAGAGGAGAATGAGGGATTGGCTCTGCTGATCCCAGACATCCAGGAAACAGCAAGAATTGTCCACATATCTACAGAGAGACTCAGCAAAGAAGAAGATAGTAAGACCATCCATTAAACTTTCAATTAATGTTGCCACACTTTGCAAATATTTTTGTTGTCTGCCTTGGTGGAGGCAAAACGTAGCAATCATTGTGGCATCGATCTGCATGTTCATACAAATGTCCATCAGTCTGTTCATCCATCATCCACACTCTAGATAAACCTCATTGTTGGAGGGTGTTTTTTCTTGCTTTCCTTGCCATTTTATCCCGTCCGCTTCAGATTTGGAATATGGCTTTAGTATGCACTGATCATCCTGGTTCATTGGTCAATCCTTGGAGTGAAGATTTTTCCCTCTTTTCATAATGATAGCACATTAAGCTTTAAATTTTAACCTTGATGTTAAAAGTTTTGTACTTGTACTTAAGTGATGGTCAGTTTCTCAAGTATAGTTGGCCACAGAATCCTGTGACTTGGTATTTGTTGGACACATCTTGATGTGCACAATACCAGCTTATCAATGTTGGTCAGTGTCATCGTCAATTCATACTTCACTGAGTTTGATTAACTTGGTTTTTGTTTGCCTCATTTTATTGTGTACTATTAGTTATGGGATTACACAGCTTTTTTCATGGTTAAATTTTGTTTAGTAAAATGCCAAATTATACAATATAGGTCAGTTTGAACTAAATTTCATGCTTTAGGGACATTAAGTAAATAATGTCTGCATTGTAATACTTGATGTATCAGAAAGTCGTGATAAATTGACATCATTGATAATTTTGATGTTGAAAACTTGGTAAAAATTACCATCAGAATCTAGTTATTTATGGAAATCTTGTGTTCAATAAGAGACTATAACTTGTACTACCCAGACTGCTAGTGACATCTGGGTGCATAACTCCTAATGTTAACAAGGCCCATTCCATTCTGCTTCATGCAGGTTTTCTGGCAGATGTGGATTTAAGACAAAATTAACTTTTTTCTCAGCAAAATGAGACATTAAATATTTAATCAAAAGTTATGGAGCTCAAATATATTAAGAACTACATTTTGACTCTAAAACAACTGCATACTGGAGATATTAAGTACTTTCTTTTAAGGGTTCCCACAGCATGCCGCAGGATACAGATGAATTATGAATCATTAATTACCCAGTTCCTTTTTGAATTCTATCTCACAGGTAAGCGTGGGGCAGCTGCAAACAGTGATGGAGATGTGGTACCACGAGGAAGGCCTAGCCAGAAGAGTTTGGATGACAGATACCTGGCCATCATGAAGAGGCTACAGTTTGGTAAGACAATAGACAGTTTAAAGAATCCTCTGTTTTAAAAAAAGGAATTAGCATGTGAACCTGTGCACCCTCCATATTCCTCCATATTTTGCATGAGAAAAAAAATTGAAAATACAGAATGCAACTTTCAATTGCCAAATCCAAATTTGCATGTGTTAAAAATACAAAAAGTTTGTAGTACCAGGTTAGTATGAAAATAAGCAAATGAAGTCAGAAAAAAAAGTAATACAAAAGCAGCTCACCTTATTTAGCTCTGTATTAAATAGAAGGGTTGTGTACAAAACACTCTGCACTGTGCATGTGTAGGATTTCTTTGTCTTCCATCTGAGGTATAAACAGCATCATGGCTGAGCCAGATCCAGAAAATGAATTTGAAATACAGCTTTGGGGAAGAAAGAATCAACTTCAGCCAAAGACACGAAGAGACAAGTACAGAAAGTTTATCATATCATACAGCAAGACCTGGCTGTTAATTTCTCCTTGCAGAAAGGGTGATAGTTATACCTTCTGCAAACTGTGTGAAACCAATATTTCAATTGGGAGTGATGGCAGGAATGATGTTTATTGCCACATAAAATCTTAGAAGTGTAAAGAGATAAAAATGATTCAAATTTCATTGCTGCTTTTGAGTACAAAATGTTTGATTGACTGTGGTGAGCACTCTCTGCTGTTGACTTGTGCCAAAGTGATGAACTGATGATATGTGAAGTTGAAAAGTGCCTGCAATGAAATGAATAAGCCAAGTCCCAAATCCTTTTGTATGATACATGTAACACTGAACTTGACAGTTTTGCCATAAACATCACTATCTAATCTCAATACTAATGACCAATAATAAGTTATGCTCAACTGTTATATGTTTCTGTTATTAGCTCTCCTGGTCATCATACAAATTTGTTATTGTTGTTCCTCATAAACTAAATGAAGGAATACCATGAAACATTATACACAAATTCATTCTTTGGCCTAGATGGTCCTAAATGAAAATGGTGCTGCTCTGACATACAGTATAGCACCAAAGTGGCAAGCTTGAAAATCTTATTATTGCTACTCCTCCAGAATGGATGGTCATATCAACAAGGGGTTGTCACAGAAAAAAATTGTATAATGTCTAGTTGGACCTAAATGAAAATGGTGCCAATCTGATGTTTATTATGGCCACCACAACAACCACTTTAAAAATGTTGTTACCACTACTACCACAAAATAGCTCGATGATTCACATTATTTTGCTTTCATTGGCAATTCTGACAAATCAGTAGATGATACATATTAATGCAACAATTTACTGATTAAAACAGTATCACCTCTTAGTTTATCATGTAATACATTCTAATTGCAAACTACTTGTTTATTGTTGAAGTGTACTTTACATATAAATGAGGGAATAATTGGCCTCCTTTTATTGACATTTTCAAAACAAGTAAAATTAGAAGATAAAATCACTCTTTATTCATACATGAACTTGGATAGACATAAAAGAGAAATGAGAAATTATTAGGACAGTAACCACTTAAGGTATACTGATTTATTTTTCTCTTGCTTAGAGCATACTATGTAAATATACAAGTAACTTGTGAATAAGATGCAGTGTTTAGCCCTCGTCACGTTTTCTGGACGTTAATAAGAATAACAACACTCATAATTACAACAACTGCAACTACTATAAAAACAAAAACATTATATTGTAATATTGCCAGAGGAATTGCACACACACACACACACACACACCAATCTCACCTGTTGGTACCTAACTAGATCTGAACCAAAATTACAAGTATTGAAAACTTGCCATCCGATCCAGCAATTTCCACCCAATGATATGAAGTCTTCCATTCAGTGTTGAACCCTGTCTTTCAATTCTTAAGCTCTTTCTTTGGAGAAATGACATTATCTGAATCATAATCACCATTGGTTACACCAGTCTCTGATCTTCACCACCAGGCCAGGTGGGTGCTTGATACTTTTAGGGGCTTTTATCTTTTAAGTGGTGTGTCCATTTTTCAGTTATTTGGTTCACTTAAACTGCAGCATGTGTATCAATTTAGCTGGTTGTGGAAATGACTGAAATATAATTATAACACACACACACACACTACCAGTAGACTCCATCATCACTGATTGATTATGTGACTGTGTCACTGCAAAGACAAAACCCACATCAAAAGTCATACACCATCATCAGGCAGTCCAGGTACAAACGATAATGGCTATGTGTATGTATGAGTAATTATCCTGGATTATCTTAATTAAATATGCCAGAAGAGATGAGAACAGGTAATAGTAATAGGGCTTTGATTTAGCTGACACGCTGTTTATTTAACGGATTCATTTTATAAGGATAACAGGAAACAAAAGCATAGCTGTACAGGCACATAGTGTAGTGTCGGGTTCTAACAGGTTGTCGGTTGAAATGATAGCATTACAGGACCACTACAGTTAAAGGCCCTGTGGAGAACACTGATACTGCCAGAATTTTAAAACTGCATTATTTATCTGATTAAATCCATGTTGGGTGAGTTTCTATGATATGCTATGAGGTCATGATTCTGAATACCTAATACAAGCACCTGACACAATGGTAAAGATTATGCCTTATTAGCAATAGATAAACAAAGCAGTAACATCAAACAGTAAAATCTGATCTTAGGTAAAAAAAAATTATTAAAGAGTCATGTTTAACCAACAATTTCTAGTGCAACAGACTTTGTTGAACAAACAGGAGTAGACTGTATTTATTTCTGAATCAAGTCAGTTGATCTGGCTGATGCAATCAGATAAATAGAACTACATGTTCACATACTGGGTAGTTGTATACATGTAATACACATAATTAAGTCAACTTGGTTACAAGTCCCACCTGTACCTGAGCATATCTCAGTGAAACTGATACACTTATCCTTGACTATGTCCCTTTTCTTATGGCAACCACAATCTCGAAGCACTGTTAAACTTTCTACAGACAATCCAAGACAGTATTTACTTCATGCTCATATAAACATTTATAAAGTTAGTTGCTGTTTTGCATAAATACAGTTTAGACATATGTTAGTGTTTTG
Source organism: Megalonaias nervosa (assembly GCA_016617855.1). NCBI lineage: Eukaryota > Metazoa > Mollusca > Bivalvia > Unionida > Unionidae > Megalonaias > Megalonaias nervosa. Next base: position 51,859 of record JAECUM010095358.1, on the reverse strand, counting down.
GAGTCTGTAATACCTGACTTCGTGAGGTGAAACATGAACCTGTATCAACTGTTTGATTCAGACTGTTTATCTGGAAATTTGTGCAAGCTAAGTGGAAACTGTTAATTTTACTAGCAGTTATCTCCTGAATTGAGTGTAGCTTCGAAACTGGCCTTTTATCATGTACAAAAGCTTAATGGTGTTATAGACAAGGTCAAGTGCCAGTTTTGTATGTATTCTGTCAGTGAATAAGGATGCTTGTAACTTTTAGTTTTTTGTACCATTATAATTAATAAATGTCATGAAGCTGTATGTCATCACTGCTATGATTACTGGACTAATTTTCCAATTTCAGATACCTATCAGATGGTATCTGATGAAGGTACAACTATTCGCTTCTATGTGCGGCATCATTATGAGAACAATGTGAAAGCAGCTGGGGACATCAAGAACCCAGCACGAATTCGACGCCTAGCACAGGAAGCCGTCACCCTTTCCACATCCCTCCCCCTCTCAGTCAGCAGTAGCGTCTTTGTCAGATGTGATGAAGATAGGCTTGACATCATGAAGGTAAATACAACTGAAAGGTTTCCAAATGAAGTAAAAAAGATTGTGTTATGGCTAGTTAGGTTTATCCTTGTTACATCAGTACCTGATGGTTCATGACTAAGCAGAAAGGTTTCTGGGCATACCATATCCTAATGAGTGAGTTACAAAATTGTATACTAATTATTGTTCATTTATGACACTATTGCCCTTGTATGCTATTATCATTACATTCTCAGTTGGCAGATTCTATGGTTGCATTCATTGCAAGTGCTATTTAAAGTGGTTCTCGGACAGTTTGTCCCCATTTCAGATTTTAACATGGTTTATGTGCCTGCCATAAGGCTGGCCTTATTAATGTTATGATGTTGTCAATCCATCTGTCTCTTACCAATTTCATTTCCAAACAGTAACTTGAGTTTCCCACCATCTACAGTTACCAAACTTTATGAATGATATGGACTTGCAGAAGAATCTTATCAAATTCTGGGTCAAAAGTCACAGTCACTGTGACTGAAAGAAGGAAAACAATTGCTGCACAATAACTCTAGTTGTTCACCTTATGCAGTTAACAGACCTTGCAGATGGCCTGCACTTGAGGTAAGAAAGAAGTCTATTGATTTTAGGGTCAAAAGATCAGAGTTGTGACCTGAAGGAGATTTGGTTTTGCAGAATAACTTTTGTTCTATAGTAAGTTTGTTGACCAAACTTTGCATATGGCTTGCACTTCAGGTAATAAAATAATTTGTGGATTCTGGGGGTTAAAGATCAGAGGTCATGGTAATCCTAATAAGAAAATAATGGTTTCTGCATGCTAAGTTTAGTTCAAGACAGCACACCCTAACAAGAGGATGAGAACATTAAGACCCCTTGGCCAGTAATCTCCAGGGCCAAATATATCCTACTAGTGCCTTCATATAAAATTGCTAAACACAGGGCATGCACATAATGTGCTGTTCAAGGTACTCATTTTATTTTCCATTGTTTACAATAACTTCTCATAAGAAAGTTAATCTTTCATGTTTTTATGATGATAATTATAATAAAAATAGAATGAAATTATCACAAATGAACATTCTGACTTTGTCTGGGTATAGTTTAGAATATCTGGAGTTGGATCATAGAAGTGACATAACAGTTATTGACTTTTGATGAAGTTGATGCAAAGATTTATCAGCTTTGTCTAGTATGTTTTTGCAAGAAGATTTCAAAATAATTAAAGCACAAAAGTCAGAAAATAATTAGATCATGAGTGGTCCTGGGTGAAAATGATGCTGAGCTGACATCCAAAAGGGCCACCATGTGGCCATCTTGAAAATCTTTTTGTTACTACTACTCATAAATGGATGGTTGTATCAACAAAAATAAATGATACAGTCCCTTTTGGACATCGAGAAAACGCAAGACAGGGGGTGGGGGTGGCATTGGTAAATGTGCTGTTTAATAGCTGGTAACTCGTTTTATAATCGCATGCAGAACACGTGTCAGTAAATGAAGTTGTTTGTTATTCTGTATAAGTTATATTTTTTTTTCAAGATGCTCAACATCTGCAAGATCATTGACACAATTTCAACCGGTTTCAAACAGCATTCATATGTAAACAAGAACATTTGTGTAGTACATCACTACTTTTTGTTATTGTTGATTAGTCTGATTTTTTGATTCTTATATGGCTGTGAAGTACAAAGTAGGGAGTATATGAAATGGGGACCAGACTAACTGTTGATACATCACGAAACAAGATTCCCTTTTCCAAAAACTAGGGACAGTTGATTTGTAAAACAATCATTTACATCGAAACTAAATTTTTATATTGCTTAATTAGTAAAATATTGATGCCGTGATTTCACTGCAAGTATTAGTTATACTTCTCCTCATCCTTAAGGATATCTCAAAGTGCCAATTCAGGAATTCTCTGAAACTTGCTTCTCCACAATGATCCTATCTATGAAACAAAGCTCTTTATTTAACAAAGTATTGATTTCGCTTGGTTGCCTAGCTATCTTTGATCACATTTATGAATGAGTAGGTAGTTTAATTATATTAAGTACACAATAATATTTATAACAGTGTTTGATTGATCAATTGGAGTGAGTTCAACCAATTTACGACTGGGGTCACTAGGTCTTACACATGTAGGATTTGCATGCCTTTTAACTTTTTTTTTTTTATTCAACCTCTGTTATTTGATACAAAAGATGCAATTAATGTGATGATACAAAGGAGGCCAGCTTTTAATTCAGTGCAACCATACAACAAATACTTCATCAGATATCAGTACACAGTTGACACTTAAGTTCTCAACGAAACACTCATGGATATAACTGTTACGGTCGATTGATGCATTTTATATTTGATACAAGAATGCACATTGCATTTATGATTACACTTAAACCGAACTAATCTAAAACACAAATTTTGCTTGATAAAAATTAATTAATTGATATTTATTTATTAAAGTAATGTCTCCAGCAAGCAGCAGTCACATTTTCATTGATAAAAATTTTGTTTAATACCATTATTTACAGTGTATTAAGAATATTGTTTGGAAAGAATATGTAACAATATATATGTCTTCTAATTAAAAGTTGATAATTTTATAATGTTGATTACAATTTCCAGGTCCTATTACCATTTTCAGCAGTAAAATGAGTGATACATCATTGTTTCATCTACCAGTTTTGGTTGTGATTTTTGTCAAGTTCAACAGATAGTGCTAATATTTTTGTGTATTTTCTAGTTTAAAAATGGGGTCCACATCTGAGCCGCCTTTTAAGTGGGTTCATGAGTTATTGGGGCGCGAGTTATCGAAGTAGTGGTGTGTGTTGATTGTTGTTAGATTTTATTCTCTCAGTAGTAACCAGATTTTATGTCATTGTGCCTTTTTGTGGTCTCTTTTGGCCTTTTGCTTTTATAATAATATCTTGAGATCCTTCCTAAGAGTGTTATATGTTTTAAATAAAAGTTGCAATTAATAAGTAACTTACATTTAAACATTATTTCATAGTTCATAAAAAATTTGAAATGGTGAGAAGTTGTCTAAGGAGTATTTGCCCTAGATGAGTTTTCTGGGGATGAATTGTTGGGAACAGTTATCCTAATTGAATTTTCTAGGGATTAATTGTTGGGGATGATTTGTCATAGATTAGTTTTAGTGGGATAAAAATTTTTGGTGACAAATTGTCATAGATGAGTTGTCTAGGGATTAATTGTTGCAGACAAATTGTCCTAATATTGTTTAAGGTTGTTAAAATGTGTGCAGTTGAAGGAATTCAGGTATGATTGTCAGCCTCTGCAACTTCAACTTTTCTTTAAACAGGTTCTGATCACAGGGCCAGAAGACACACCTTATGCAAATGGCTGTTTCGAGTTTGATGTATACTTCCCTCAGGACTACCCTATTGCCCCTCCATACATAAACCTGGAGACAACAGGCAACCACACTGTCAGATTCAACCCCAATCTATACAATGATGGCAAGGTACTCTTTGACTTGCTTTTATCTGCACTATGGTCTTATATTTTTGAGTATTTTCAGCCAACTGCGAGTGATTCAGAAGCTGTGCTGGTCAAGATTTTTCACATTTTGAACAAAACTAATAAAATAAATGAAAACAAGAGCACCGATTTTCAAACACTTTTGAAGTAAATCATATTTTTACAAAAATGTTCCTATTTTTAATAAAGATATTTGTTTAACCTTTTCTTCTTCAAATATATTATTCTATGATAATATTTCAGCAGTCCTTCACTCCATCACAAATTCCACCCTTCCAAGTGAAAAAAGACAGCATTTTGACTTATTTTAGCAAATTTTGTGACTAATGAGACTGAGGGGTCTCTCCTTAGAAGATTGTCATCCAATCCCATCATTCAGCAATTACTACAACCACACATGCCTTGTCAGCATGCTTTTTCAGAGGCTTCACAAATTCCTATCACATTGATCATAAAGGGGAGTACTCTCCATTTATTTTCAGACTTAATTTTGCTTTCTCTTCATCATAAACAAATAACTTGCATGACAGTGGTTTAATTTACTGTACAGTAAGCAACTCAGTGCTACCATAGCAGTCATTAGTACTTCATATTATCTCAGTACTTGACCGTATCACATTATTTCATTGAAATGACCATTCATTCTCAAGATTAAGCTCATTTATGTAACTCATTAATTATTATTTAATTTCTTAGCACACACATTTTGTAGCAAGCTCAGCATGACACTTGACTGAATTGCCATTGTTTTTTTCGGACTACATATGACAGTGGGCAGGATTAGGTGTGATGGTTGAAAGAATTTTAAATTCTGATGATGACCACCTCATCCGCATTGGGTTTACAGGGTGTTAAATGAATTGCTGGAGTCGGAGAACACATGGGAGATGATCTCAAACAATAATTGATTTGGGCTAGTGAGCAAGCTAGTTTAATGGACTAACAAGGATGCTGATGTGGTCAGTATTGCCTCTGATGATTATTTGATGTTGCAATCATGTGAGACTGAAAAATTGCAGATAAAGAAGATTCAATAATTGCCTTCTCAGGCCTCCCTGACAGCTCCATCTCCACTTCACCTTCATCGTACGAGCACTTTCCACAAGTTGTACTTGCACTGGACAGATTCCCAGGCCAGTACTGCAGCAGTGTGCTCATTCAAACCAGCCATGGAAGAATCACATACTACACACTGGTACTGGCTATTGTGATTTTTCCTCAGATAGCTTGTACTGGGCCTTTAAACATTATATTAGCAGAGCTAAAAGAAATTTTTTTAAAACACAGGCCCTGGTGACTTAAGTAAACTCACAAGCCCTGACTGAATTTCCACAAACCCAGACTCCAATTTGCACATGACCAAAATTGCCCCTTTTTTAATATTGTCACACAACATTGCAATAGCTACAACTTGAATATAAATTCAATAGGGTTCAAAGGGGTTTGAAGGTAATGTAAGTGTCATTAGTGTTCGTCACTACACTCATTAGGGACTGGATGGACCTGGTGTTCAAACTTCTCTGCTGGATTCTCTGAGTGAATCCTGGTCAGAACTGAGTTGATGGATGTCAGTGTGTTGTTTGCAGTATGTGCAAAGAATTATTAGCCCCCCCCCCCCAATCTTTTTTATTTATTTATGTTTTTTTAACTGGCCTGCTTCCCAAAGTAAAACTCCGTCCGCCAAGAGTTTTGAAATTTATTTTTGTTGGGCTTTGCTGATAGCTAATTGCTTCCTAAATCCACTCAAAAATGATTTTCATTTGAACATTATTCTGACAAATGATTATGCTTTGTATTCTATATAAGAAGTAAAATTCTACTTCAAAGAAATCTTGCCGCTGTTCACAAACTTGTCAAAAATATAATACGTATGGCTTAAACATTCCCATTCAAGGTAATTATATGTAAAAACTTTGTTCTTGTACACACATCAAGCATCTCTTTTATTTACTGTTACGTGTAGGCTCATACAAAAATAACAAGAGAAAAGAGTGAAGCCAACAAGCTTTGTATATTTTAACAAAATAATTTATTTCCCTGGAAAACAATGTAAAAATTGGAAATAGGACTTATGGTTTGTGAATATAATCCAAAATTTAATCCTAAGATTGAAAAATACAAGTGCTATCACTAAACAGTTCTAATAGAATCCAGGTTCAAATCTCGATGAAATTCCAATATGGAGGCGATGATGTCAGATGTCTGTACTGATGGTAACAGATCCTCGATTGAATCACAGTTTATGTTTCCGTTAAACTCCAGAATAAATTTCCACTGAATTTCCTTGTCCCAGAAGTTTTTATAATAAGTACACTTGTTTAGTCTTCTAGAGAATAAATTATTAGATCTCAAAAACAGATGAAAAACAAAATGGCAACAACAATTAGAAACACCTTGTTCCCTCAAGGTGTTAAGAACGACTGACTAAACCTACTAGAGAGCGTCTGTTTAAAGCTGCGATGTGAGATCACATGGTACTTCATGCGATAGGCTACGTGATTTACTGTTGTCAGCCAGTTAAGTAATATGTGCAATGTTGGTTTACACCTGACATCTTTGCCTCAGATTGCCGCTATTTAAAGTGCCAAGGGATAGTTTTACATCAGTTCCGGTCATGACTGTTTGCCATTTATACATGCAATGTTTAATGGGCATATACTGAAAGTGGTGTTGAGGGTGGTGGAGGATTTTTTTGAAGATTACTGAAAATTGTGTTTTTTGAAACACTGCCATGTCAGGAGATTTGGGAGTACAAAGTCATATTTTTAGCTTGACACGCCATGCTTCAGTTTGATCAAAAGCAGATCTCAATTTCACTTAGTCACAGCGGTGATCTGAATTAGATTGTGATGTGTCAGGTATGTCAACATCTTGAAAATACATTTACATATTTCATCAGCAGTTTCTTGAGAAGCCCAATGGGCACCTCACTTAGAATACAGGACAGGCCCAATCTAAAACTAGAGGGGCATCGGGCCATCAGAGTTTTTGAGCGCTGACTAGTCATCCGCATACTTTGTCGAACCTAGCTTTGGCATTGTCTAGAATACCCAGAGTTTGGTATGTCCAAAATACCCAGCGCTTGGTAAGAAGACTGGCCTTCCATGCATACCAAATCTTGGACCAAGGAATTCAACAGCATATTTGGCCTGGCTGTACCACTTTCAGCCCCAACCTTGTCATGAATGCAACTACCACTGGATAAGTGATCCATCTTCTCAAAATATTTAGTACTGGACTGAGGAAATCAACTTTCATGGCAGCAGGCCATTCCATCATCAGTCCTGGCTCTATCACATCTGAGACACGTTATCAGTTATAGCAGTTCCCCTTTCCCATTTACACAGCGCTAGCCTAGGTATTTTGATGACCAGAGTCATTGTTGGTGTGCGCTATCTCCCAGTATTAAAATGCCAGATTCTAAGCAACCAGAATATCACATTAAATTCAATGATGGATGGAAACGGGGATTTTCAGTGGTTGGAATCAAGTTCAGAGGACATGAATATGCATTCTGCCCCTCACATAAAGCTTATTGTAAAATCTGCTGTGGTGTCAAGAATGACATTATGCATCATGCAGCATGTTAGAGCATATTAATTATATCCATGTTTGTGGAATCTGCAGCAAATGTGGATAAAGATGTACATGTCGAGACAGTTTGTGAACTTTATAGCCATACATAATCTTCTATTCACTGTAGCAGATTATTTTTCCCTTGCAAATCATACCAAAGTTCTCATAGAGACAGACTAAATCTACTCAAATAGTGACCCAGGCTTTGGATCCACATTGGGATAAGAAAGTCGATGACATGTGCCGCAATGAGAAATTCACCATTCTCATTGAAAATCCTCCCTTTTTTGAAGTCAGAACTCCCTATTAAATTTCATAAATCTCCCAATTTGTCCTAAGCTGATTTCTTTGTTTTGTCACATGTATGGATGTTAAATGTGGCCACCACAGTGGCCTACTTGAAAATCTTGTTATTGCTGCTACTTCTGAATTGATGCTCATATTAACATTGGATTTTACTGAAGGACTTTTTATCTCTAGATGGTTCTAAATGGAAATGGTGCTGATTGGCAGAAAACTTGAAAATTTTGTTACTGCTATTTCTCCAGAACAGTCCTATACTATGAAGTTTCATGGAAAAACTTCTTTAGTTGGTTTTAAATGAAAATGGTGCCCCTCGGATAGCCAATATGACCACCATGGTGACCATCTTGAAAATGCAGTTATTGCTACACCTAAATGAATAGTAATTTCGACATGGGGTCTCCACCAAAAGACTTCTTGTTATGTACAGTTGGACCTAAATGAATGTGGTGAAACTCTTGATAACGCTACTCTTCATTATTTGGAAGTCATCTCAACATGGGTTTTTCAGTAGGAAACTTCGGGTGTCTAGTTGGTCATAAATGAAAATTACGCCAAACTGATATCCAATAAGCCACAGTGATGATCATCTTAAAAATCTTGCAAACCCCTTGTTTGTATCACCATCCAGGGGTTTCACCATGATTCTTCTCATGCAAAGTTGGTCTGAAATGAAAATGGTACTTATCTTATATCAACTATGGTCTTGTGATCGCCATCTTGAAATCTTGTTATGGCTACCACTTCTGGATGGATGGTCATATCAACATGTGATTTTCAACAAGGTATTTCTTATGATGTCTAGTTGGTCCTAAAAAAAATGGTACCAATATTGTATCCAGTATAGCCACCATAGTGACCATCTGAGTATCTTGTTATAGCTTTCAAATATAAGTCATAGTTTCAACACTCAGAAATTAAAGAAACAAATGGTCTTAACTCGGATTCCTGCAAATTCTTTTTTGTCAGTAGAGCATCATTCCCTAAAAGTACTCTTGTATATTAAGAATTTTTTTAATTACTGTATATATTATTTTTTTGTATTGTATACTTAAGTGTGAACTATAGAGACTTATTGGTGAAATAATTTGCATATTCTTTTCATTTGTATATTTTCACACATGACAAATATATACTTACATTTTCACATGTGAAAATATGAGACTTCCCATCATGCCATTTGACATTTGATTGTGCCCACAAAAGTTGTACCTGCAGAAACATAAAATGAGTACTTTGTGAGATAAAACAGACAAATAGAAACTGCTGTACATTACAGATATGGAATTTAATCTCTGATAAAGAAATTTGACCTGGTGCTGTTTGCATCTCTCTGAAGTTATTTCCCCTTACTTCCTTGACAACAACGATGAACCCATTGCAATGCATTGATGAATCGGCTTGCATTGTTTTTAGATAGGGTCAAAATGTAGGAAAAGAAAATATCCTCTATTTATGTATCGTCCACAAATAATGGAAAAAATAAATAGGAAACAATTAGATGGCTGTAATGAGACACAGCACTGGTAGTTAACAAAGTAACATATGGGGAAGGTTCTATTTCCATAAGATAAAATACTCCTTGAAAACTTTTAAGTACTGAGTGTGAATTCTTTTGGAAGGAACAGTGTCAAAATATAGTTGTCATCTACCATCAGGAATGTGAAGATACTATATTGCAAATTTGACAAGCCGTCACAGCAGAAAGATAATGTTCATTGCTGAGAAATATTAAACAGTATCATTGTTTATGTATGAACAACATTAGACTATCGTCCAGTCTGCTGAGTGCAAAAATGAATGCTAATAAAAGTTGTATCACCTTCAAACCCTCCAATGAATTATTGAGAGCTGCAGAGTTGACAGGTTAATACTGATCTCCAAATGGATGCTATGCTTTTGTCTGATAATTGATTTTTCTATTTTTGCCCCACCACTGCATTTTTGGGGCATATATTGTTACCCATGTTGTTCTATCTATGTTCATCACATCTTAGTTAAGTTTTCTTTTTAAGATATTTCATTCACAGTGGTGTGGATCTATGTTCATGTGTGTGTGTATGTGATATGCAAATGCTTCATTTACCAGCTGATTTTTTTTAAGTGATTTATATTGTTCAGAGAAATGGGTATTTTATTTTCTTTTATCAGAATGGAATTTCCTGTCATTTTCTGGTTTCGAATATTTATTCTGAATTGTACAAGTCACTCACTTTGGTCTTTTGGTCACACACACGCACACATACATGCACACACACTATGCAACCACATAAAGCACTTTTCAAGTCTCCCTTATTCTCCCCCCGCCAAAAAAAACTCTGGAAGGTTGGCAGGTATGGATTTGCATTAATAAACAATTCCACTTATATGTCCATGTCTGACTTGACTGCTCTGTGCTATCCTTTGCCCTTATCTTGTACAAGACTAAAAGTTGCTGCTCATATGTTAGGAGACTGATGCCAGGGTCAGCTTCTGAATAAAGGGGATGTAACTCCCTAAACCTCTTACCTATTCTCCTAACGTATACCAGTTGGCTGGTGTATTTGAAGCAGAAACCAATTTTGGAAGTGAAAATTGTTTAGTTGACAATACTTACACAATTATAATACGGGCACTTCCTACAAAGACTTCTCCACATCCCTGGAAGAGCATGAACTGATGAATGATGGGATTTGGCACCAATCCCTTTTTCCGACAGGAGACCATCTTTTCTTTGTCTGATTTCCATTTCAGTAAGCAGATTATAGTTCTTGCACTTCTAATGCTAAAATAAGATAAAATCGATCTCACTCTCTCTTTTTTCCTTTTTTTTTTTTATCAGTTGATGATGAAATGAAGAAGCATATTTTAAATTAAAAAAATTGGTATTTCAATAATAAGATTCTACCAAAGTAAAAGAAATGTTAATATTTTCTGAAAAGCATAACATGCCAGAATTTTGTTCCAGGGAAAGCTGCAGATTTTGAAAATCACAGAAATCAGTTCATTTTGTATTTTCATCATTTTCACCTGTTGTATATTTTCAATAAACATGTCCTTACATAAATGTCTTTCTTTAGGTTTGTTTAAGCATTCTCAACACCTGGCATGGCAGACCTGAAGAGAAATGGAATTCACAAACATCCAGCTTTCTGCAGGTAATTAATGGCATTTTGTTAGTGGACAGATAGTTATATTCCTGCAGTATTAAAAAATAATTATGTTTCACTATGCTTTGACAATCATTTCATTACTGGTTGGAATTGGTCTAGGTAATCTAGGTTTGCATTATATCCTTGATTGCTGATAAAGAATACTTTCATGATATGTTTCATTTGTTACAGATAAAGAATTTTGTTGTTTGATTTTGTATGTAAAACCATGTCAGTCTGTTCATATGTGTACATGTACTGCCACTGACGTCTAGTGTGAACTGACCATAAATGATATAATTACTGGACTTAAGTTTCTGTAAACTATTGGAAAGATCATGAACATGGAAGATCCGTTGGAATAAATTATTAAGAAAATTAGTTGCTTAAAGCCCAACAAGTTTCAGTTATTGCTAGAAATTTTTCTGCAAACATGACCCAGATTAATATTTGCAAGTATACTGATTTGAGCCATTTTAATATTGATATGGTTTCATAGCATAAAAGATTGTATTTGAAAATGGAATTTGTCACAGAAATAATATATATCTATTCCTGTCATCTTTGCCCCTGAAAAGCTGAATGATGATCCATATTTTTCTTGCTTGAAGCAATCTTGACACTCAACTCCAAGTATAGCAGTGATTGCCTATAATAAGTAAATGAGCCAGATCACTTATTCTGGTCCAGGAATTTAATTACAGAACACCATTATTTGCAATGAAACTCTGGGTAAAAAGATCAAACCATCTATGTCCAAAATCAGCTTATAAAAGTGAGATTTCAAGAACTTGTGAAGCTCGCATGTCGGAGATGTTGACTAGTGTATCACAAGCCAGTTTAGCTTACTGGAAAATGGAAAACAAAGATAATAACTTGGACTCGTGTTTAAAACTGTATCAAACAAGTGAATCCACTTTACTGAGAATGTAAACTGTCAGCATCAGGTCTTTGGATATATAACACTGAATAATCACAAGCTGTGACTACGACAGGACATTGTTTAATCCACAAGATTGTATGGGTTATCAAAGCTGTTTCATGCTATGATGGTCATCTATTCAAACACCAGTTTTTCAGTATGGGTTAAAGATTTCTTAGTTTAAGTTCCAACTTTAAAGTTTTAAGTTTCGTAGACTTCAAAAAAATTGCACTCGATGTCTTGAACTTTTGTGTACTGTTGAAAATTGTTACAAAGTTGGAAAATATTGTGTCTGGACAATTGGTGGGATTGATTATGTTAATCTACTTTCATGATATAATATGATTTAAGAATATACTTGTATAATCCCTGGGAGAAAGCAGCACCCAGTCAGATGTGAAGATCACTAGTATATCCTATTTTTTAAAGTGACAGCCTTCTACAGGATAACAAGTTAAAACCATGCCTCTGAAAACCCTTGTATATGCTACACATGTCCAATGGTAAAAGTATTTTGGCCGACTTCAAAATTCTCCTGTGATATGTTTGTATTTATGAATGTAAATCTTGTTCTTTTTCTGATATTTAACTGTTCAACTGTAAAATTAAATAATTTAAAATCCCATATTGAAAAAAAACAAGTGCGGAATGACAAATCTTCATGTGACAGGTGTCCAGCTGCCCAGGCGTTTGTAATAATTGTTCCTAAATACTGGCATTTCACTTCCATTTACAGAACACATTAAGATATACACTGCCAAATCCGACTGATTCCATCTTTACTGTGATGCATACTGTTAAGCACCAAATAGAATTTAGACTTCAAATTGTTAGCATTGCTATAACAGTAAATACCAGTAAATGCGGCTTTGTTTCTAATAAAAGTAATCATACGGAGAACAGTAGGAAAACAAAGAACAATCTAGCAAATAAAGCACCAGAGTTTTCTTAATTGGTCATTCACGAGTAAAAACAGCAAATCATATGTTTCTTAGTGTGATTTGCCCCTGATTAAGTATTGAACAATTAATAACATTATTGGAAAGATTTGGCACAATTATTTTTGCCAGATTTATAATATATAGAATTGACCATCATGAGAGAGTATTGTACAAGGAATAACATCATTGGAAAGACTTGGCACAATTATTTTTGCCAGATTTATAATATATTGCATTGACCATCATGAGAGAGGTGATTGTGATGAAAATTTGAAGTCAAGAAGTTTCAGCAACAAATGTTCCAACCAGTTCTCATGGTGGAGATACAGAAAAACATCGTGATGCTTTTGCAAGTTATGTAAAAAAAACAAGCAGAAGATCCAGGTGTTTCAGAATTTCAAAAGTCCTCTCTTGTTGATCATGTGGAATATAATGAACATGTACAGTCCTCAAATGTTGAAAATGGCAAAAAAGCAACTGTGTTCAAGAAAGTGTTAAACAAGGCAGATGAAGCTATGTTAATGGTATTTCTAAATCCCTATCAATAACGTACAATATTCTAACAGCATATCATACATTTTCTGATGATTGCAACCTATCTTCAGCAGTTGTATGAAAGGGTGGAGAAAATATTGGCTGTGTAAAGAGGTAGCTGCCAAAATATATATGAAAAGACGGGAGGTGTACATGAGCAATATACATTCCAAATCCATTTATAGAGAGGTAATAAGTACATTTTAAACAATTTGGGAGCATCTTGCTCTATTATCAACAGCTTGGATGGATAATTTTTTGCCAAATATTGTAAGATAGTGTGAAAAAAAGGCTTTTTTGCATAAATGTTTCATGCAAAAACCTTGCAAAAATCTCCAGAAAAACAAATCTCTCCAACCAAAAGTAAATATATGCCTTAAGACAAAGGATAATAAGAAATGTTGTCATAAAACGGGCTTTCGAAATAAAGATAATGGTTTAATTTGGTTTGGTTTGGTGTTTTACGGCACAGCAAAACAAGTAGGTTATTTAGTGAGAAGACCTTTAGAGTAAAGTGTCTTGCCTAAGGATACACCATGTTAGCTGACCCAGATATGAACACACCTTTTAGTTGCTAGTCTGGCATGCTAACCACAGCCACCATCACTCCTAAACATAAATGAAGGCAGGAAAAGGTAAATTAACAATTAACAGTCATGTCTGGATTTGCTCAGTTTACAGCTTTTAATAAGATAAAGAGGATAGGCTATGTAAATATATATATATTGATACAGAGTTCCTATTCTGTTATATCTTGGGGTTTTTTTTACAGGTGCTTGTGTCCATCCAGTCCTTGATCCTGGTGTCAGAACCTTACTTCAATGAACCAGGATATGAGAGATCACGTGGAACTCCCTCTGGCACAGCTAGCTCTCGGGAGTATGATGCCAACATCCGGCAGGCCACAGTAAAGTGGGCCATGTTGGAACAACTGAGAAATCCATCTCCCTGCTTCAGAGAAGTGATCCAGAACCACTTCTGGCTTAAGCGCCACCGCATTCTGCAGCAGTGCCAGGTCTGGATATCTGAAATGGAGACATACAGCACTGACAAGAGAACTGGCAGGACAATTGCGCATAGCACTATGGCACTGAAGGTACGAAACCTCTGTTCATAACAGGAATATCTCCGTTACATGTAATAAATTATTTTTCTGTTAGGTCTATGAATAGAATATAACCTGTTGTTCCTTCTTCTGCAAACATAAGTAAGTCATAGATATATAAATGCATGTTTAAGATGCATAAAAAAATGAAATAATGTACTCGTCCTTTGCCAAGGGTTTTGTCATCCACTTCATTCCTCGTTGTCCAAGGACATATGTAGCTAGCAGAAACTGTTTTGAAAAAGTACCCTCTTGCGGAAGAGTTACAGTCCGTAGCTGAAGAATATAGAGATGGTTTCAACACTTAGCAGTTAAAAGAAAGAAATGGTCTTATCTTGAATTCTGTCAATTCTTCTCACCCAACACAGCATCAGTCCTTTCAAGGGACTCTTGTTTTATACAGTTTACAGCATTTTAATATATTTTCCTTTCATCTCATTGTACGTTATAATTACCTTTATTTTGGAAGGGTTTTATATTTCTAAAGTTTCTTTTTTGCAATTTTTTATATAATTGGCACCATATCACCAGCATTATGCCAACATTCCGTTAAAAACAGTACATAATACATAATGTAATTTCTTTTTTGAATACATTCCCCAATCATATTAACATTAGTTTTAAGCCTACTACCTCCTGAATCCAGCCCTACTAAGACAAAAATTTATCTTTCCTGTCTGTATCATATTGATGGAGGGCAATAATTCTTGTCCATTACATCCCCTTGCCACTACTAGGTGTCACCAGTTTTTTAAGCTTTGCTTTCATGCAACAACATTATTGAGATACCTCCTGTCAATCCAAGCCAAATATTTGTTAAATTTGAACCATCTTTGCAGGGTTTTGGATTTATTCATTTCTAAACTGGTGGTAAATATAATTTTTTAATTTTGCAAATATTTTATGAAATTTTAACTTTTTCAGACTTGCTTAATTTTAGACCATATATGGTGCAACATGCCTTCATTTTTGCATGTTGTTACATACTGTTTTGCGCACACTGCCTATTGCTTTCTCACCCAGTTAGTAACATTTAACCAACTTATTAATATGCTGCATCCTTAATTTTTACATTTCTTCTTCAAATACTTTGCCCAATCATAATACCTTAGGAGAACTATTACTAAATAAATCCAGCCCTCCCAGGCTACAGTATTTTAGCTAAATAGCTAAAAGTTATCTGTCCTCCTAGGTGGCAGTTAGACAAGAGTGATATCTTGATACAGGATTGTCCCCAAAACCTATGAATGCTTCATGCCGAGTAGCATGCTCTCCACCTCAGTTACTGTCTCGCACATCAGATGTATGGACCCCCTACATGGATCAAACATCATGGACCTCGTCCCAGTACAGGAGCAGGAACCAGTTTTGTGGATAATTTATTCCCTAATCCATTTCTACACAAATAACACACAAGGTCATGAAAGATAAAATGGCACTGTTGCATCAAAACCAGACCCAGCCATTATGTCTCAGCTTGCAAAGGGTCACTACCAGAGTCAGTCTTACCATTTAAGCCAAAAGATGGACATACTTTGTGCAGTTTCCTACCACAAGGAACACTTGCTTAGTGGTCAAATCATAGTCGGGATGTTCTGCGAGCATGGTGGGTTGCTTTTTAAGCTGATCATCTCCAGTTTCATTCAGATTGCACAGGAGGTGTCAGTGTTGTCATGTTCATCCAAACATGAAGCATGCTCACAAGCTCAATATTCTTTGCTAGATCACACTGACATGATAAAACTCTGCTTTCCATGTATCAATCGAAGGAGCCTTTTGCTTGTTGCAACCCAAGTTTTGCTCTCCTCCTCCATCAACAGCTTGGTCCAAAGTTCTTCCAGCATTTGTTGACATGCTTATCAACAAAGAGCAGTCGGTGTTCAACTGCTATTTCTGTTGGGTCAAGCGGCTGACTTGAAGAGCATTAGATACACAAAGCAACCTTGGGTATGTCTAAGCACTCATCAGTGAGCACCTTTGATGCCATCTTGCATGATACAATAGGGACTGGTTTTGTTGAGTATGTATCCTATAATCTCACTACCAAGATGAGGAAGCTTACCTATATTGTCACAGTACACCCAGCTCACTCTATGGCCTCTTGTACCTCTGTATCTACTTAATATGGGTGGTTCTCTGGTGGAAACAGTCCTGAATATCCATTAGAAGATAAAAGCCAGGGTTTTCGAGAATCAGTGTGGATGAAAGTACAGAGAAGGGAATTATTTCACCCCAATTTCTCTCCATACCATCAGATATAGATCACTCATGGTCAATACCAAACCCAGTCTAGTTTTCAAATATACCTGTGGGGACTGCCTACAATGATCTAATATAACGTATTCCATCCCTGCATCAGTACACAGACCTACACTGTGAAAAGTCATCCAGTTGGTAGAGACATACTGTATAGTACCATGACAATTCCATGTCACTCTTTGGGCACTTAGTGCCTTTGTTCCTCTTCCTATTATGGACCTAGGGCAGTTGATATCTTCAGTTCTTACAAAGAACCGTCTCTGAGCCAGAGAGTCCTTTGCCACTGGGTTTTACTCAGCGCAACAGCAGATATCACTATCATAGGATGCCTATTTATGAGCCATTACAACGATACTTTTGTCCCAGTGGCAGATGAAAACTTTGCTCCTTGGAACAAACAATGCATTAGAGGTCCCAACTCAGGAATGGGAGAATCTCACTTGGTTTTTACATCAGGTGGTCCCTTGCAATTACAACCTTCAAGTTGACAGTTTGTATAGATGCAAGCACATTGGGCTGTGGTGCACATCACCTTCCATCATTCTGAGTGGACAGTGACTCGCTCTGGATCGTCTATTGCATATTTTTACCCTAAAGATGAATGTCATATAAAAAGCGTGCCATTAGTGGCTGGAGAATATACATGAAGGGCATTCTCATTCTGTGCGACATCTCCACTGTGGTTAATTATCTCAGAAGGCAAAGGGGAACAAAGTCCCTAGACCTTTGTGTGCTTCTTAGGGGATTTCTTAGCTGGTGTCTTCAATTACAGATCCATGAACAAGTTAGTTATATTCCAGGCTGGCTACAGGTATTAATGGACTTGCTGCTTGTCTGGATCGTATTAAACAATTCCTCACAAACAAACAATTCTCATCAAGTGTGTGAGAAAATAGCCCTCCACCTGAAGTATACGAGGGAAAAGGAGAATTTTCACATAATGGTGTGAGAATAGACACATTGTGCCACTGATAGATTAATACCTCAGTAGCCAACTTCCTACTTTGGCTCATTGATTAGAAACAGTTAACACCAATCACAGTAAAAGGCTACTATTATACGATCTCAGAAATGTTGAGCCATCATAGAAGATATGATATCAAGCAAGACCCATCTGATCCACTGTCAGTTTTGAGTTCACATGTCCAATGGTGTTGGCTTCATGGATGCTTACCTGACTGAATAAGACACTGTTTGAACTGCTCTCGTGGGTTTCATTGATTCACATCGAATACAAGACATGCTTCCTTCTCACACTAGTGACAGCAGGCAGAATTAATGAGACACATGCTTTATCACTTGACCTGAAGTACTTTCAATTCTTACAGGATAAGACAGTATAACTCGTGTTGGGCCCAGCTTTCATTGCTAAAAACAGGTTCTGGTTCATGAGGAATCAGACTTCCCTGTCTGCTCTGGACATTCGTCTCAAGGTTGCCTTATGGAACCCAATGTGAGCTCTGAAGAGGTAATCAAAAAGGACTGAGCCAGTGCATCGAGGGAAATCATACCTCCTCTTACCGCTCAAAGAGGGAAAAGATGACATGTCGGTACAGACAGTTTCATCCTGGATCAAATGGGTTATTCATTCTGCATATTGGGAAATAATCCCAAATCAAATGAATTTACTTTAAGCTCACGAAGTTGGGACAGTCGCCTCAAGCATTGCAATTGAGCAAAACTGTTACCTAACTGACATGGGATGGAGATCCAAGTCCACTTTCTCCAACTTTTATCTCAGAGGTCTTTCATCCCAGAAGACTCAGCTCAACCTGATAGGACCAATAGACTTGGCACAACAGGTTACCTCCCCATGTCATTTTATAGCATTATAAGGATGCTGGTTCATGACTTTGGCTGGATTTCCCTTTCAAGATGGAGTCTTTTCTCCAGTCATGTTGAATAGCAGATGTCTCACATACCTTAGGGAACCAGAGATTGTCTCTCTTAGGTAAGAGAATGTAGCTTCCTCCTCCTCTTACCTATTCTCCTAAGGTATTATGATCAGGTAATGTATTTGAAGAAAACAGTTTTTCCTAGTAAAATATGTTTCATCTATAATATGTACCCACTAATAATATTCGTAAACCTTTGCAGCCTCTCTGCAGTTGCACCATATGAAGAGCATTCCTTGCACTCCAGTAGTAGCAGAGGCAGTTGTTAGTACCATTTTTATCAGTCATTGGTATGACTGAGCTTGGGTTCAAACCCGTGACCTTCTGCATCAAAGGTGGATGCTCTAACTACTAGGTCACTGGAGCAGTCTAATACAGCGGTAATAAATACATTTGTCCAGTACAGGTGTTGATGCTTTATCAACACAAATCAAATGTGCAAACACGAACAGTTGCTTATTATTGTCATTCAGTCAATCTATTTCATGACTAAAATCATCCTGAAAAGCATGGATCCACTATTAGTTAGTATTTTAACAAAATGAAGATTATGAATAATAACAAAGAGAATGTTCAGCTCTGCATGTTGAATATACTACGTGCATACAGATGGTGCTTCTGTTTCAGTGGATGTTGTATACTTCTTGTCGATATGATGTTTGTGCCATTTGCAAGGAATTTAATGCTACCCTTGCTGTTCTGCTTGTCAAAGTAAAACTCCCTCAACCTGTAGTTTTGACATCTTTTTTTTGCTGGTCTTTACAGATAGTGTATTGCTTCCAGATTCACACTCTTCAAAAATGAATCACATGTGAACACTTTTCCAGCAACTGAAATAAGTCATGTTTTGTTTTTTTAATAGATGGAGTAAAGATCCAACTTCAGAGAAACATTGCCCTTGATCACACTCTTTATTAAAGTTAGCTTCAACATTTCTGTTCAATGCAGTGATGTGTAATAACATCTGTTCTTCACACATAATTTTGATACACTTCAGATGAGTTGGGTTCTGCTTTGTTATTTTACCTATGCAGTTAGCTAAATGGACTTGCCTGCAGCAGAATTTGACACGAAACATCATCTTACGTATTGTTAAGCAATTAAGTAATCTCAAAGTTGGTCATTTGTGTGACTGCCTTAACTTTTAATTGCCTTATATCAGCTGCATGCCCCGAGGATAGGTTTAGCAGAGCTTTGAGCAGGAGCTTTTACTGTTCATACATACTACAGGTGCTGGGGGGGGGGGGGCGCATGTCATGCTCTTTTGGGAGTAGCTCATCCACATTTGGCCCCCACCAGGTGCTCAGTTCTCACCTGTGGCTCCAAGAAGCTGTAGCATGCGCAGCAGCCACACCATGGGCAATGGCTTCGACTGGCCGGCTAAACCAGGTTGAGGGTAGCTGCCGGGTCTCAAACCTTCGGTGAGTTAGGAGCTTGCCTATCCTTGCATGCAAAGCCAGCTTCAGCAGACTGGGAGGAAGAGATCAACTGAGTGATCCAACGGCCATGAAGGCAAATCTGCAAACGCTTTGTGCAGAGCACAGGGCATGACAAGGCACTGAAGACGTCATGACCATCCAATGCAGTCGAAGTAGTTTCACCTTTGAGGCTGACTGCCGCCAGCATCTTGCTGCAGCTTGTGAGAGATGTCACAGAGCTGCGTGCCAGCCACCCCCAACCACCGGTGTCCCACGCCCCACCTGCAACCGCCTGTGTGCATCGGAATTTGGACTCCGGAGCCACATGCGCATCCGTCGTCGATGAGACGGCACAACATGTCTTCCTCGGCCCCCAAGAGACTACTAAGAGAGAAAGAGACATACTACAGGTAACATGCATATATTGTGGTGGTCAAGAAAGATGGGGGTTTTTTTTGTTATTGATAAAACTTTGGAGCTAAGATTCCTGAAAATCATGTTTTTCTAAATACAACCATGCTAGGGGTGTGGGTGTCCAACATCGCGTTTTTCATGGGACACAGCATGTTATGGCAGGTACAGTATGTCTTCTCAATGTTAGTGTCTATCCCTTTCCTAATTTTTTAGAAGTACATAAGTAACTCAGACTCTAGCTTATGCTGCAGTCTATGTTTTTGGATCCTGTTATGTGAGAGTTGTTGAGGGAGAGGTGTTTGCTTATTTTCACATATGTGCTTACTATCCAAATTTGACAATATTTTGTGCACACATTATGTTTTGGTTTCTTCAGAGGCACTATAACCAACTGCGTGAGGAGTTTGCCCGCATGAAGCCACCTTCAGGGGAGGAGGAAGAGAGTGAGGAGAAGATAGACCCTAAAGAGCAGCAATATGACACAGAACAGGCAACAGGGAGCAGTCAGAATGGGTCCCCACTGCTGATGCTAGACATCTTGGCTACTGACCCTAATGCTAACTCCGTGATGAACCCAGAAGCTGTGGATCAGATAGTCTGTAGTGTGGACCACACAGAATTGGACGCTAATGTAGACCTTACAGAGATTGACTCTTGTTTAAGCCCTCCAGGTGTACCAGACTGTTGATAGCTGACCTCGGCTATGAAGTGGCTGATCTAGCCACCTGACATTAAGACCACAGTTTAAATATTAGACCTCCAAACTAAAAACAGATGAGCTACCCACAGGTTCAGATTCCTTTGTAGGAATTGTGTATCAAACTTGTCTTCTTGTAAAAGACAAGAACAACAATAAAATTACATTTTGAAGATGACTAGCGGATGAAGCTTTTTTATGCAAGAGCTAGTGAAACTGGACCTCCACCCATGTAGTGTTAATGTTGTACAGGCCATGTGATTTCTGATCAAAGTCAGTGTAACGGTGATTTGCTGTCCCCAGTATTCAAGTAAACCCATGAAAATTGTCAAATAGTCATTCTCACAGCATGTTTAACTGAGGAAGAAAATTTCCTTTATTTTGCCCATCACTTCATTTTTACGTTTTTTTTAAAAGCATGTGCATATTTTTTTAGATATTGATATGTCATCCTGACCATTGGCTTGTACGGTACAAGATCATTTTGTCAGGCATTTGCTAGTTAGTATGTAAACGCTGGATACCAGTGATGACATGTATGTTAAATGCTTCTATTTGTAGCCCTCATTGACAATTTTGCAGAGTAATTTACAACTTTTCACATCTTAGCCTAAGGTAGTCTTTCTAAATTGTTCTTGTGAAAAAAAGATGCATCGTCAGGATTATTTATTTAGGAGTGTGTAAGTAGGTGCATTTTTTTGCATGAAGAAGTAAACCACAGTATAGAAAAACCATGAATGATTCTATGCGTAATATCAGTGTAATGTTCAAAGCGAAAATCTCATCAAATGTATATATTTTGAATTACATCTTTGTTGGACAGAACTTTGTTAAATTATTTTGTATGTATGTTGATGTGACTATATCCGTGCATACATCTAGTAATCTTGACCCTCTTAATATCTGCTTCCATTGTTCTGGTGATGTTTGGTTGTCCATCATCATGTGGACGCTTCTGGTTTCTATGCCTCATCACACCATTATAGGGCATGTGGTGTTAACCATCTCCATCTGTCAGTGTGTACGTGCATACATATTTATGGTTAAGTTTTGCACTCGGGTTAGTTTTCAGACAGTTTTGTAGGGCATACGTGTTCCAAGGACACATTTCTGGTTGTCTCGTTTGGAATGAACCTTTTATGACAGGTTTTTTAACAGTTGTTTTTGCAGTTGCATTCACAGGAAAATGGCATTTCAAAGAAACATTATTCTTGCTTGTGCTGGTCTTTAATCATAGCCTCTTTTATACATATTTCAAGTTTTTATTTCTCAAGTCTTTCACAGCTTAATTTTGCTACATAAATAACATTGTCTGGATAACCCATTCACATTGTACTGAAGTTCTGTTTTGATCTGTGTTGTAACTGGTGTGGACCAGTAAATATATTTATTCATAAAAAGTTAAATGGAAATTGATTTTTATGGTATAAGTGTGGTTTAGGTATGGCTTCATTTCATTTATTAGACATAATGTGATGGAATTTTTACTTGGCATTTGTGCCTTTCATCATCATGTCCTATAATGAATTTATGTGGTATGCATCCTGGTAACTGAAGCAGATGAGACAAATTTTGATCTGCACATGCTTGGTAACTCTGCAGTATGAGCTGATTCTTGTTTATATGATCTGTCCTTGTAATTAATGTCTTCTCAGTTCCTGAGTGGCCTAACCTTCGCAACAGCTGTGCAGTTGAATATGAATAAGTTGAAGGCAGTTTACAACATCTTCCAAGGCTACAAAGGTTTTTTGTTTGAGTTGGGTTAACAAATAGAAAGACATTGGTTTTACTTTTCCAGAGGTCTCATCACCATCATCCTCAATGTTAGGACTTTGTATTAAAGTACCATATGTACTCGCTTATAAGTTAAATCCAACTGCAGACTGCACAGACTCAGGTCTACTGTCATATAATGTGACAGCAGATCATGTTCATTGAAAATAGGAATAATCAGTAGAACAAACAATATACACTGATTTGCCAGTGCATTATGCAATGACAGATCAGGGCCTATGTTGTTGGAGTTGTAGTCCACTTATAAGCAAGTCCGTATGGTATTTGTACATAGGTGTACATACATAACATAGCACAGTTTGCAGGTTTGACAATGTGTTCTGCACTACCTTTCCAATTTAAATATACTAAACTGTACTCTGTCCATCATAAACATCTGCCATTGATTTTCAGTACGTGGTTATTTATAGCTCAGATAAAATCCAAGGCACAAAGAGGCCAAGATTTGAAGTAGACCTGTTGCTGTAAATGCTCCAACATTTCTTTGATGACACTGTTAGTGTAGGGCACTGCATCATACTTAAAGTTTCCACAACTACTCTATCAACTTTGCAGCTTTGCTGATTGGCTGATGCAACATTGATCTGTCCGGTTTCAGTGCTAGTGAAAGTAACTTTAACTTAATGACTATCCCACCTGTTTTCCAATATGTTTCCCAGTCATGTTGTCCCCACTTAGAATGCACAGATGCAGGAAAAGAGCTCTGTTAATCTAAGCTCATATACATGTAGATTACTTGTTTTAGTTCTTGTTGTAATGAATACTTCCAAAACTGATAAAGGAGTCAAGATTTACCACTGATACCTGCATAAATTAGAACAGTAGAGACAGACAGTCGGTTGCTCAAAAATTTATAGACTGCACTCAAGTGTGCTTATTAGAAGCTGAATTTCACATACATTTTTTTAAAAAAGTACAGCTTGGTGCCAGTAGTGAAGGTGAAACCATGGAAATCACATCATGCATGATCATTGTACATGTTCTTAATTTTAAAAGTATTTTATATCTTCTGAAATGATAAGCTGTGTTATAAATAGCAAGCTGTTACACTCCAGTACAGTTTATGACTTTATTTCCAGAATGATATTATCCACTTCAGCATTAGATATGACCTTAAACAATATCGTCTCTAAAGTAGGATATCTGAGCAGCAGTGAGAAAACAGAGATAATAAATTTGCACAGACCAGAATTAGACCTTCTGAGATGGTGCATTTGCTTGTTTTGCCACCTACTACATTATACCATGTCAAAGACAGATTTTGTCAAAATTGTTCAGTGAAAAAAAAGTTTTAAAGTGGCATTTCACTCTCCTATCAATGCTCACACCATCTGTTTTTCATGGTTAAAATAAACGGGGTACAGGAATTACTGTATATATGTATTTATTTATTTACCCAGAGCTGGGACATAACTTGTACATTAACCGCAGCTACTCACAAAAAAAAAACATGTTGATTGATAAGGTATGTCAGTAGGAAGCTTGTAGGAACTTTTAGTATGCAGAATGATGCAGAATCCTATTCTCAATGCATACTCTGCACAGAGGACAGGAACAACCAGAATTGAAGAAAATGGCAATTCTTATTCATATTGTTGCCTGCCATACACATGATCATTGTCAGTTGTCCTAAACATGAGCATTGTTAATTGTCATTAATAGGAGCATTTTCATTTGTTCAAAATATTGTTAATCGTCTTAAATATGAGCATTGTTATTCATCTTAAATATGAGCATTTTTTAAATGTCCTAAACATGAGCTTTGTTAATTGTCCTATATATGAGCATTATTAAGTGTCCTAAATATAAATATGAGCATTGTTAATAGTCCTAAATATGAGCATTTTAATTCATCCTAAAAATGAGCATTTTCATTTGTCCTAAGCATGGGCATTATCAATTGTTCTAAACATGAGCATTTTGAATGTACCATGTTTAATTATGATAGAGACTTACATAATGATTTAGGATTATTGACAAGTTAAACTGTCATGTTGCATAATTTGTGTACAGATATTTTTTTTAGACTGCATGTTAAATGAAATTAAACTACTTGTTATAGTGAAGAGTTCTATAAATTTGTATCAACCAAAATATACTGGGAATCAAAGAATTTGCAGGTAAAGATATAGAAAATTGAAATCGCAAAAACAACAAACTTCTGTATACATTTTTTAAATATCTGCTTGCTTGTAAATTATTAACAAATATAGTTTGTTGTAAAAAGAATGACTTAAGTTGTAAATGTTTGCATGTTTATTCTCAACATAACTTTGATTTGACTATCTATAAGCTGTTTGAGAATGACTGTCTTCTCAGATGTTTCACTTAATAAAAAGTACATGCACATGTCCTTACAGTCTTTGATTCTTTCTCATACCATTTTTATGTCCGTCACTGTGATAGCAAAAAAAGGCATTTTGTTTTGCTTCTGTTTGTTGATATGATGACCCAGGATCCATATTAGCACAATTACACAGAAACTACTTCATGTATGCAAATGAGACTTAACAGACCTGTTGATTGGCGTAATTAGATGGCCTTTTTCAATTTTCAAGCCATTAGAGCAATTTCCTTATTTTATCTTTGCACTCTTTTGGACTTTGACCTTTAAGCTAAACCTTCTTAACACGATTACACAAAAATAGTTTGACTACCTTTACCAAACTTTGTGAATGGTGTAAACTTAGGTTAAGGAAGAACCCTTTTGATACAAGGGTCAAAAAGTCATGGCCATAGTCATGGACTGAAAGAAGAAAAATGATTTTTGCACAATGACTTTTGTTCTCTACCATCTACATTTACTATACATTATGGATTGCATGCACTTGGGTAAGAAAAAAAATATATAAATTTTGGGGTCAAAAGTCAAGGTCACTGACTCGAATGAAGATTATTTCCACACAGTAACATCAGTTCTACACCACAAATATGGATCAAACTTTATGTATGGTTTGCACTTGGGTAAGGAAGAAGCCTATCAATTTTAGGATTAAATAGTCAAAGGCCATGGACACTGACTGAAGAGAAATGGTTTCCTCACTTTGTGGATGGCCTTCATTTGGCATAAGGAAGAAATCTAGAGATTTTTATAGTTAAATAGTCAAAGTTCATGGTCTCTGTTCAGCATAGAATTTTTTTTATATACATTGAAAACTATTAAATTCATGGCAGGCATTACTGTGCCTTTCAATATACTCTTGTTATTGATTTGCCATTATGGTCTTCACTTGAAGATGTGCATATTGACAAATGATATTGCTCCCAAACTTTTTGTTTCCAGTTTTGTTCTGTTTGTCTTTTTTAATGCAGTATGTGACATAGTCTTGTTAGTGCAACTAATCCTGTGGCTTTTAATGAATTGCCATTAAACATTCTAAATATTACAGTCATAATTTAAAGATTTGAATCTCAACAAGTCACTGTTCCTGCAATTTTTTTTACAGGAGTTATTGTCCTTTTCTACATGCAACTGAATGCAGTGGATGACATGATTTTCTGAATGCAATTGGTCTCATTGATTTCAGTAGATCACCATGAAACTTTGGGAAATGTTATGGTCATCATCTGAAGGTGTGCATATCAACAAATCACTGCTCTACTAGTTTTCAAATAATGTACCTTTTCTCACTTTTAGCAGAATGTTGTGAATGATAGAGTCTTGGAAACAATTAGTCTTTGGTTTTCATTGGATTGCCATGAAACTTTGTATTTATAATCATCATTTAAAAATGCACCTTTTTATAAATCACTTCAAATTCTCACAATTTTGTTCAGAGCTATTGTTCTTTGTCATGAGCTGAATGCAGTGTAAGACAATCTTGCGAATGCAACTTGTTTTGCAGTTTTTTTTTATGGATCACTCTATAACTTGTTGCATTTTATGGTCATCATGTAAAGATGTATATAATGAAAAACCATTGTACTCTCTGATAATTGGAGTTTATTACCATTTTTACTTAGAGCTGGATGCAGTGTATGACGAAATTTCTCAGCGCAGTTACTCTTGCAGTTTTTAGTTGATTACTATGAAAGTTAATACATATTATTCTCATCATTAGAAAATTTGCATTTTGACCAATCATTTTAGTCACTTTTTATAAGAAGATTTATGTGCTGTGTTTACTCTAGAAATCCTCTCCATCATGGGGTACAATCAGTCAGACTGTAACATGGCTGCCATTATGGACAGATTGAAAATCTTATCACTACTTCCCCGGAATGTTTGGTCAGGGGATTTCCAGTAAAAGCTTTCTATCGTCCTAAAACAGGTGCTGATCAGAAGTCCAGTATGATCACAATGATAGCAATATTGAACATCTTGTTATAGCCGTTTTTCCTCAACAAATGGTCAAATAAACATGGGTTTTTCTCTAAAAGACTGTTAATGATATCAAGTTGGTCTTGAATAAAATTGGTACTGATCAGACCTCTAATCTGATGAATTCCAGCATGCTAGCTGCACCAGATAGGTATTCTAGAGATTTCTTAGAACTTGTTCACTGACCCAGTCTGACCTTGTCATTTGCCCTCTTTCTTTTTCCAGCAACCATAGTCAACATGTGAAAAAATGTCTACAAGTGATGGTTTTGCTAAATACCAAGGTTTGATATTCATAATTCTTTTTAGTGAAATTATCCTGTCCGTATCTATTTCTTTTATAACATTGATATTTTTTTACTTTGAGCATTGTTACATGATGAACCATCCTCATCCTATGTATTGGTGTTGGACATTGCTGTAGGAATTTGTAATCATTATTAGGGGTCCTCAAAAAATAGTCCCTTCGTAGTTTACACAACAGTATTTACAACTGATTATTGTTAATAACGCATTGGTTATTAGTACAGATTGCAGGCACCCCAAACGTTCAGTAATATTGCATAACATTACAATAACTTATCAATGATGTTCTTGCTTTTATAATTTGCACAAAACGAAAAAATAACATGAATAAACTCTTGACATTCTTGTTTTTTAATACAAGTCATTAGTAAAGAGTAACAAGGCTGATGTAACCCTTGTTACTGTATTTCATATGTTATTTTTTATCATACTAAAGTATTTGTTTGAAGAACTTTATTTAGAGACGTCTCAAACGGTTGGTAATTGTCGGCAGAGGAAAGGCCTATGGGAGACTCACTCAATATATTGTGTACGAAATGTACGCAATTGGTCAGGTGTCGCATTTGTTTATCGTTGACTACATTTGGCAGCTTGTAGAAAGTTGATGCACATATAAGAATACGAAGGAAGCATGTTCTTCTTCTCCTTCTGGATTAGTTAGATCTCAAAATATGCAAAACTTTGCTGGAATTTACTACATTGCCCATAATAAATTGGGGAGAAATAGCATCTTCCAGGAGAGAAATACTGTTACTACCTGTGAGTTAGAAACATATTTCTCAGAGGATCATGTAGGAACAGCGTTCAAATCTGAACAATTTAATTTTGTTTGGATGCGGTGGCTTGCCGCTGCATCCAGTGAAATTCACAGACCCAAGTACAGAAATATCTGCTCGATCAGCCAAGGTATAGATAGGGCTAACATATCGGAGCCTTGGCTAGCGAAGATGACCTCTGAAATGTTATCAGGAAAAAAAACTTCGAGTGCATTTTAATGGAAAATGTACGCTTTTATCATTTTCTTCAACATGTAGTGCTTTGTCCTAGCGACATCTATTGGATTTCACGAATTTCCTCTCTTAGTATGTAATGACAACTAACCAATAGCGTGTAACAGCGGTGTATTGTACATCGGCCGAAAATGGTGGAGGCAATTGACTTAAAAAGAATAATTTGTAAGGTTAACATCGAAAGTATGATTAGGTACCAGAGAGAAGCCATTACTGGTGTGTTTGAGTGAAAGGCATTTGTACAAACTCGGACCGGCAGTGGAAAATTGCTCATTTTTTAGTCCATTCAAGATGTGTGCTCGCTTGAGCTTTTATAATATAACTGGAATGGTAGCTAACTTGACTAAGACAAAACTAAGTGTGTTTTTCAATTGGGAACCTTTAAGAAATCATGAAAATTCGTTTATAAATGGGGCAGAAATTGGTACAGTTTCGTTTTACAAATATATGAGTCTTGTATTTACACCGAAATCATCCTGGATAAAGGCTACAAGAAACATTAATAGCTCAGAGTATCATATCTTTTATAGCACATCGTTTATCACCAAGGGCATTTTAGGTACTTTAGCTATGTAAATAACCTTAAAATATTTATACTATGGTAAACCTTATATTTTGGTTCTAAAATTTGGGGACATACATATTCAGAATGTATTAAACGTGTTCAAAACCGTTTCTTTATACAACATATATGTATGAATCTCACATAATGTGAATAATTAAGTTGCCCTTAGAGAACGTGGCAGGCTACCGTCATGTATCAGTTGTTACGCTAGGTGTGCTAAATAATGGTGTAAATTGTTATACATAGATAAGAGCAGATACCCAGAAGAATGATAAAAAATACTTAAACCATTAGATGATAACGCGCGTGTTACATGGGCATTACACGTGAGACATTTGTCATTTAGCTATGGTTTTGGTTTTGTATGAATATAGCAAGATGTTGGAAATGTTAGTATATTTGTAACAGCATTCTTTCAAAGAGCTCAAATAATTGCACTAGTCAAAACTGGTACAATAAAATCACGCAGTAGTTAGCATGTAGATATTATCAAAATTATACATTAATATTAAATGTTGAGAGGTATCTTTCATTTCATATGATTATCTGTTTTGTGCCCTTAAAGCTCTTTCCAGAATCGGACGTTCGAGTCACAACTTTATAGTGTCGATACTACTTCACATCATTTGTGCAACTTTTGTTATCGCAGTCATTTAGCATTCGTGGAAGATGAATATTGTGCATTTTTTCATTTGTAAACATTATGAAGATCTAACAGAAAAATAGACAAACCTTGGTATAATAATCCATCACTACAAAAAAAAAAAATTATGTCTTTATGTCAACACAAACTCCATTTCTTGTTCACAGAGTTGCATTATTTATATTAACATTGGCTTCGTCCACAAGAAAATGCTCAAAATAATTAATATAAGTAGAGTATGTATATTAGTCCGATAAATAAAACCCCCAGATCTGCGTTGATACTGATGGAAGGTATGTGGGTCAAATGTCACATGTTTATTAAAATGTGCAATTATGCTGCATGCAGGTCTTTCTGGAACACACCTGCGTACAGTTTATACAATTACAGGTACTTGGTAACATCAGTATCTACCGTGCAAGCTGACCACGGGACAGAGGGTTGTGCTATTCCACGTGGATTTTCAAGTCGCCAGACACAGGATTTTATCCGGAAATAGTATGTACATATCGCCAAAAGAACCCTTCCGCCGACGATATCTCAACAGCCGCGAGAAGTAACGGTAAGTGTATAAAATTTACACTGATGTGTGCAGACAAGTGTTTGCAGAGATTTGCAGGTTTTAATGAATAGGCGATATCACCCCCTAAATATCAGATGAATATCATTATAGGTACGGGGCCAATATATCGGACTATATGTATATGTGCGTTTCAGGTGACAGAGTTTGTCTTTTATGTATTATTGTATTATGGGCCGATGGCCTAGATTACCAATCTAATGATTTTTAATCGAGAAATAAAAAAGATCCGAGCAGATTTATAACTGATGTGACTTATTAAGTATATTCTTCTAGTGGCAAAACGAATGCAAATACCACCAAATGCTCATGGCACACACTTCAGTGATATGGATCCAAAAGTATTGTTAGTTGAACAATTGTTGAAGATTATTTATTACCCTTAATCTCATGTCACCATGTATGACTAAACAGTCCTTAGACGTTATAACATCAGCTGTCAGCAGTGCTATTAGCCTTATATGGATAGACTGAGACAATGAAAGGGAATGTGTGTTTTATCATTCTTAATGTGAATAGAAAAATTCAATAAAAACATTTGAAAGCTTTAAGAGTAAACTTTCATATGCCCATGACATAAACAAGTGTGAGGATACAGATATAATTTATGTGATAATTCGAACGCTATTTTTCTCACAAGAGTAAAAAGAGTTTTTGGAATCAAAACCTCCTCATCCACCTCTTCCTCGTCATCATCAATATCAACAGCACCAATACCATCTTGAATATCACCCTCGTCCCAGACTCCCAACGAATAAAACACACACACACACACACACACACACACACACACACACGCACACACACTTCTATTATTATTTTGTTTACTACATAGTGTATCATAGAAATTTTCCACTTCATTCAAAATTTTGAACTGATCAGTGACTGTCTGCCTAACTCATCTTTCACTTTTGTTATTGTTTTGTTCAGGTAATGGCTTCTCTCCAAGCTACACAAATATTTTGTCTTATTTTTTTCTTCTCCTTTTTCTATCCATTTACTTTCTGATCGTACAGTCATCCCATTCACTTTTCTTTTTTAATTTCTTCAAGACGAATATTCAAATTATCAAGTACATCCGAACTTAATATATACTAAAAATTTGTTTTAACACATCTGCCAAATTCTCAGTTTCCTTCAACAGTTCCTTTTCCTTCCTCTCTTTTCCCTTTTTCCATAAGAAGACTGTTCTAATGTAAATACGTCGATTATCTGTTTAAGTTTTTACGCGTAATGCTAATAGCCTGTAGTAGATGCCATTTAGCTAATCTTAGCCTGGGGGATTGATGGTCAGCCATTTCATGTCCGGTCTTATGAAGAAAAAGTGCCCGAGGCCTTTGATAAAAGCTTTGATTGAGACAAAAGTCAGCAGACACGAGTTCTATTCAAAATCGGTCTTTTTTACACGTCAAATTAATATCCCGCAGTAAACGAGTTTGAGTTAATCTTAGCTTCAGGATGTAATTAGCAATCTATGTTACGTTGGCTTTATTGAATGGAGTGAACGCCTTTGTAATGACATGTGAGAATTCTGCAAACAGCTCTAATACTTTAATTAAACTTATAGAAAATAGATAGAATGCGCTAGGAATGGTTAATGTAAGCAATGATGGGGTGGGTGGGTGGGTGAGTGGGAGAATCACAGTATTGACTGAAAATATGTATACCAAATCTGAGACTAATATAAAAGCTGAGCTGCGATTCAATGTAAGAATGAAGCATCTAAACTTTCCGTCCTGTGATTTTATAACCAGGGTCAGAAAATCCGGTCTGCCACCCAATCTGTGTTAACCACGACTCCCATTAAATTCTGGATCTAGTAACAACTGTGCAAGATTGATTTTATAAACATATATACGCACCGACAAAACACGCCCAAAAATAGGTTGGAACTGATCTGGGAATATGTTTTGAAGCATTAGAAACCAAAAGCAAAATTAATGCGGACATTTAAACCATGTACTATTATAAGATTAAAGGACTGCAACATAAATTATCCCATCAATCCCAATTTTTTTAAATGTTGAATTTAATGTAATAAAAAGGTTTCTTGAGCTTTGGGACACTGACAAAAAGATTTGATGAACCTATTATATATCTCTCTGCATCCTAGTCGACTCCTGAGTAGAACTTCAGTATTCATCACGGAAAAGGGTGCCGATATTTTTCTCATATTGCAAATTTAATATATATATATATATATATATATATATATATATATATATATATATATATATATATATATATATAGGCTAACTGAACTTATAATATCATAATATTGTGTAATCTGGGGTGAAAAATAATATAGCTCACAAACACTTTCATATGATACACCTATACCTTGACAATCAAAGAAACGACTAATAAACTTTTGCCCCATTCCACAGCCACGATCAATACAAAATTGGTCCGTTCTTGTAGCTTATTAATAAGTGTTGTTCTACTTGTTTTATCAGGACCGTTATTGCACGCAAATTTATAAAACATTTTTTCCATTTTTTTTTTCAAGTACATGATTTTGGATTTAAAATAAATGTGGCTGTCTAGCTAAAGCCAATGATTTTAGTACAACAATTTTCCTATATATTGTTAATTTTCTTCGATTCCATTCCCCTAAAACATTTGTACGTCTTGAGTTTTTTTCTTTAAAATTCATTTCCACCATTTCTTCTATATTCACGGAAAACTCAGCTTCCGGTAAAGTGAAATTTGAAACACAATCAAATCCTAAATTTGTACATATTACTGTCTGCGAATTCTTTAATGCCCATATTTTTTTATAACTTTTGTTTTGTTGATATTCAACAGAGAATAAAAAGTACTGTGGAACGTTTGTTGTCGAAACAGAAATTTAGAAATGAAAGCAAATATACAGCTAAACAAAGAGAAATCGCCTGGAAGTGATGATATCTCTACATTATTTTCTTCTTTTAAAAATCCACGCAGAAAGTACTATAAATTGGTTCAATTTAAACACACACACACACACACACACACACACACACACACACACACACACACATATATATATATATATATATATGAAACCTTGCAACCAGGCAAAGGGACCTCAAGCAAGTATATCGCTCTCAAAGTGAGGGAGGAACGTAAATCAATAATACCTATAAAGACACTTTTCTCAATCAAATTTCTTGTCTCTTTTTTGAAAAATAAACTTCATATACAGAACAGAGAGTGAGGTGATTGGAGCAAACAGATGTTTTTTTCTTGTTGTTTTTGTTTTTAAAGAAAAGACATTGAACGTTTTGAATAATGGATTATTTTATAACTTGACGTTATAAAGGCGTCCATCTTAATTTAAAAATCAGTGAAAAGGCGACCCAGCGAAAGTTTGTGACGTTTTATTTTCAACTCTTTCCGAAATATGAATACCAAGGAAGCTTTAGAAAATATCAAGCACATGCACAATGATATTTTATTTGCGAAAATCGAGTGTTTAAAAATTTATCGGCATTAAGTCTTTTATGTAAAAAACATTCTAATGTACAAAGAAATAAATGTACATAACATTGACATGGTTGGTGTTCTTTTTCTTTACGTAATATTGAGATGTATGCATTTTCATTCATTCGTTCGCTCATTCATTCATTCATTCATTCATTCATTCATTCATTCATTCATTCATTCATTCATTCATTCAACACTGCAACCAGAAATGGCTTTCTCTTGTCGATAGTAGTTGAATTAAATGCTTTATTTTAAGATATATGTCAGGTCCTCATTGCAATTAATAACTAACATCAAAGGTACAAAATGTTTATTCTAGGTATCAAGTGTAATCTTTCTTGTATTGATATAATTCCCTGATTATTATTATTATTATTATTATTATTATTATTATTATTATTATAGGTTAAAATTTAAACTATTAAAAATAATTAAATGTCCAAATAAGTTTGTAAGTCGGTAAGTCAAAGCATGCCGGATGTCAAACAATAGGGCGTGGTTACTTACGTATGACATTTGCAAGGGGCGAAACTAACAATCCTTCTGAAGTACTATTGGTCAGTTTTGTCAATTACTTTAATCACGAAATAATGAATAAGCGCATGCAAGGGTGACGGGAAATAGTATAAAGGGCATTTTCATTTCTGTATCAATCAAAATTAGAACTACTTCTAATTTTAACCATGAGGGACGAAGAAGGAGGTTCTAATGACGCAGAGCAAGAGAATTATGTTTGTTATGACTTAATGGTACAACAATCTCTAGCATCACCAAGTCGAATTGCGCAGTGGTTGCCTGATGTCACGAGGCCAGATGGAGTCGAGTCCTCGATGCACAGATTGATACTGGGTGCACACACTCCTTTCCATGAGCGAAACCACTTGTTGATAGTTAGTGTACAGCTACCCAATCACAGACCGCTCTATAGTGTCAATGGATCCAATAGTTGTAAGATTGAACTAGAGATGAAAATAAATCATCCAGGTGAGGTGATCAGGGCTTGCTACATGCCACAGAATCCTTGCATCATTGCAACAAGGACTTCTTCCAGTGATGTACTGGTATTTGACTACACAAAGCAACCATCTCAACCTGATCCCAGTGGAAAATGTAGTCCAGAACTAATATTGAGAGGCCACCAGAAAAAAGGATATGGTCTGTCTTGGCATCCAGATCGATACAGCCAACTAATTAGTGCTTCAGAAGACCACACCATTCGTTTATGGGATATCAATCATATGCCTTCAGAAGGAAGGGTTATTGATGCAATTACCATTTTTACAGATCATACATCGATTGTAAATGATGTGGAATGGCATCCTCATAACGCAAATGTGTTTGCTTCTGTTTCTGATGACAAGAAACTTATGATCTGGGACACTCGCTCCAACAATACCAGTCGCATTGTTCATGCCCACGAGGCTAAGGTCAACTGCTTGTCATTTAATCCCATCCAAGAGTTTATTTTGGCCACTGGATCGGCGGATGAGACTATTGCATTGTGGGATATAAGGAATTTGAAATTTAAGCTAGTCTCCCTTGACTTCCATGAAGATGAAATCTTCCAGGTTCAGTGGTGCCCTGACTATGCGGAAATCCTGGCTTCTAGAGCTGCAGACAGTGTGATATTTGTCTCGGATATGAGCGAAATTGGAACAGAAAGATCTGCAGAAGATGATGAAGAATACCCAGAGGTGATGTTTATCCATAATGGACACACATCCAATATCTCTGATTTCTCGTGGAATCTTAATGAACTCTTTACATTCTGTTCTGTGGCAGAGGATAACATCCTGCAAGTATGGCAAAACACTTAGTAAGCCTAAAATAAAGAATGTTTGGAAGTTGCACATCGAAGAAGTTTTATTCTTTTAAATTTAATGCTAATTGTACATCCTTTAACATTAATCATGGTTAGAAATGTCCTTTAGTTTATGAGATAATTGAAATTTTAAGGCCTTTTATCTACGCAGAGGTTGAAAAAGCTCCTAACTCCTTGGAAGTAAGAGGTGACCCTTCCTAAGATACCGTCGAGACCTATCGTGTTTTTATGCATGTCTTCATTTGATGGTTCGTACATATGGAATCATTTTTACCTAGATATTTACAACAAGCCTTTGAAAATATTTTTTTAAGATGTAACGCTATGTTCATGTGAAACATTAATAAAATTTTCAATTCGCCTTTAATCTGAGATTTGTAGTTGATTCAGACCCTGGCCTGGAAGATGGATATGCATTTTTAGTAGCCGTGACATCTGCTGTTTTAATCAGGGACAGGTTTTGTAT
Organism: Megalonaias nervosa; assembly: GCA_016617855.1. NCBI lineage: Eukaryota > Metazoa > Mollusca > Bivalvia > Unionida > Unionidae > Megalonaias > Megalonaias nervosa. The sequence goes on along the minus strand of JAECUM010095358.1, from coordinate 15,667 downwards.
ACAGTCATAATTTGTAGTCATTGAATTTTGCAACAATATTGCAACATTACTGAAATGTCTAGTGTTGTTTACCGCTTCATCTTAATTTTTACGGGCTCTCCGTTTTCGTTCTTTGAACGGGAGGGGGTGGGGTGGGAGATATTTTCATGGATGCTAAAATTCGTGGGTTTGCCTGTCAAAGTTTGTATATTTGTAGGTATTTCATTTCTTGGATTAACCTTTACAAATACCCAAAATAAAGTTTACCGAAGAACAAAACTATCCCGACATCTAACAGCAATCGCCTCTATAACTAAAACAGTGTCACCAATATCCATACTTTCAACATGAAAATGATCCGACACAACCAAAAACACAAAGATAATCGGTTATGTGTATGTGTATGATCCGTAACTTAAAACTGTCCATAAACTTGCACCAACAGCATTTTCTGAGGACCATATTGTTAGCGTGTAAGGAGTAATTTTTATGCACAAATTTAATGCCGCATACACCTGCCGAATATAAAAATTCAATAAAAAAATAAAATAAACGAGTATGGTTAAAAAGATCCAAATTTTCGGATAGATATCATGAAGCAAAACATAAGAATGTCATTCACTTGACGTGACAAATAAATGGAATTTCATAGAATTGATGCACACCACCCCATATTTATAGATGCATTTTTCAAGTCTGAAGGCTATTTGTGACAGCCATTGTGTCCTTAATAGCTTAATGCACTTCAAAATAGTTGTCATCCACGCAGTTTGGTTTTTTTTCCAGCCTGCCTAAGTATAAACCAACTTCAACTACTAGATTTTACAATACATATAGACTATGCAGGAGAATTAAAATCACATTTTGTCTACTAGCATGTGCTAAACAAATCATGGAAACCATGTTGGAAAATGTGAAGATCCTTGTACTCTGTATTAGTGGACCTTGAAACTGTGTCACTCAAATGCACAAATGCGGTTCATACGAAAATGCGTAAATGTTCGGACATGATCATCCAAGGCTTTCGAAAAGCTGGACGTGTTTAATTCAGGGCTACATACCTGGCAAACATTTGTATGTACCAGCACTATTGATTTACGCAATCTTAATTTAGTGGTTTTAGCTGAAAATCAGTGAAAAGTGAGCATCAATACTCTGCTGCGTGTGTGTGTGTATATATATATATATATATATATATATATATATATATATATATATATATATATACAGTGTTTTGTTAGTAATTGTGCTCAAACAATTTTTCTTGTATTAAACAGCGATGTTATTAATTGGGATTAAACATGCATGGATAAAGTGAGACGTGGTTTCTTTTTTTTTTTTTGACAACATTTTCACTCGATTGATGAATCAATTTCAGTGACTATGGAATCAAATGTTCACATGTTACTAGTAAGATATCTTATTCTTTCTTTTATTTTCATTATTACAAGTATCATTTTCTGATTTCTCTGTATCTTTACTTCACTCACAACATATTTCTCTGAGGCAGAGAGAGAGAGAGAGAGAGAGAGAGTAACTCACATACATACATACATACATACATACATACATACATACATACATACATACATTGTAAGCAGCTAATTTAAATAGAGAAATTCTCAAGTTGGGTTACTATGGAAACACGACAGGACGGTCAAACATACTTCACAGCCTAACGTCATTAAACAACAGATTGTAATGATTGTATGTTTACCAGCAATGAACTGTCGGTAACAGACGCTTTTTTAATTATAGGCATTCACGGTATAGCCATCACATTGATTATATAACTGTATAATGGGGGTGGGAGTCAAAAGTCTTGACACATTTTAAGATCTGTTCATCCTAAGAGAGAGAGAGAGAGAGAGAGAGAGAGAGAGAGAGAGAGAGAGAGATGAGAAGGATCGATAGAAGAGAAAGAAACAAAAATGAAATAGGCCTACATATTTTGGGACAGTTCTGAAGAGTCAGCTATACTTCCTAAATGGAATTTTAAAAAAGTAGTTCCAAATGTGACATTGCCATTGTGTCATTAAAAGTGGTATCACCACTGTGACGATATCATTTATTTCACACTGATATATTTTAATATTTCATTACAAAAGTGTGTGTTATTTACCTTGCACTGTCCTCACCATGGCACAACCAATAACGAATCTGATCATAATCGGCAAGATAAGGGTGGAGTAGATTCCACCTACGAAACAAAAATCACGGTCTGCTCATTCCAGACCAGTTGATGTTGATAACAATCTTGCAAGTTCAAGATTCTCTGACACTAACCAATCCTTGTACTGATACATCCATTCTAGTTATTAAACTGGGAATATTTACGGATGAAGAGAAACCGACGAAAGTGCTTATAAAGATCATGTTTGATGAGACGCTCATGCAATATGCAAACATTGTTTTCACGCATGCCAACCAGATGGAAAGAGATGGAGATGATTTAAATAACTTTTTGCGCAGAGTTTCAAGGGTACCCCGCTCTCAAGACCCTAATGGATGCTTGTAGCCAAAGAAGTATCACTACTGACACCATGAAAAGAAATACCAAAATTCAAGAAAAACAGTCTAAACCATCTGATGTGAATGATTAACAGGTTTTCAGTCATGGCCAAATTCATTAAAAGGAATGCTCCAAAATATTGGTAGATGTTTCTCAATCACATTTTGTTGTGGTCAGCCTGACACATAACATGTAAGATTGACGTATGAGCTAGGCTTGCAATAAATGAGTAGCTTGCGATGCCTAACGTTTCTTGTTTGGGGGCATGATTGAATTTTAATTAGAGTCCGTTCGGATAACGGTCAGACAGATAGAAGAGGACAATGGTAACGTAGGTTGAAGTGGCGGAAAAAAGGTTGAGACAAGCCAGAAACAATCTTGGGCCAATCGAAGTCATCATCATCATCATCATCAGTCCCGTAGTCTGCTAGACCGTTGGGACACCACACAAGACCGAACAATCAGCTTCCTCCATTCCTCTCGATTTTCCGTCTTTCTCACTGAGTCGCTCAATGTCAAGCCTGTCCACTCTCGAATGTTGTCTTCCCACCTCTTTCTCTGCCTGCCTCTCTTTCTTCTTCCTTGTACAGTGCCTTGCAGGATTGTCTTGGCAAGTCCTGATGATTGTGAGACATGCCCATACCACTGCAGTTTACGTTTTTTCACTGTGCTCAGGAGGTCGTCGTGAGGCCCAATGGCTTGTCTGATCCTTTGCCGTTTTTCTTTATTGGTGACACGATCTTTGTATGAGACGCCGAGGATCTTTCGGAAGCATCTCATCTCTGTGGCTTGTATCCTTTTCTCTAAGTCAGCTGTTATGGTCCATGATTCACAGGCGTAGAGAAATATGGAGATAACCAGTGAGTGCATCAGTCTGATTTTTGAACTGTGTGCGATTTTCTTGTCGTTCCAGATGGGCTTCAGTTTTGTCAGCGCTGATGTTGTCTGTGCAATCCTGGAGAGTACTTCAGGCTTTGATCCTTCATCTGTTACAATTTCCCCCAAATACTTGAAGCTATGGACTGTTTCTAGCTTCGTACCTTGGACTCTGATGTCAGTACTGATGCATTTGGTGTTGTTGGTCATCAGTTTGGTCTTCTCTGCACTGATTTCCATGCCGTAGGCTGCAGAGGTTTTCTCGAGGCTCTCTACTAAGCTAGCTATTTCTTGTTCATTTCCTGCTAGTCCATCAATGTCGTCGGCAAAACATAAGTTGGTGACTGTTCTGCCTCCGATGCTGACTGTCCCTTCATGCTTTTCAAGCGCGTCAGCCATGATTCTCTCCAGAAAGATGTTGAATAGTGTGGGAGAGAGCAGACAGCCTTGTCTGACTCCGACTGTCGTTCTGAACCAGTCCCCTATGCTGCCGTTGAAGTATACTGCACTGGTGGCCTTGTCATACAGGTGCTCTATTACTGTGATGAGGTTGGCATTGATGTTGTACAGTCTCGTGGTCGCCCACAAGGCTGCATGCCATACCCTGTCAAATGCCTTCTTGAAATCCACGAAGACGTGGTACAGATCTTGCTGGTGTTGGAGGTACTTCTCACACAATATCCTGAGGTTAAAGATCTGCTCTGTTGTGCTGCGCCCTGCTCTGAAACCTGCCTGCTCCTCGGCAATGATCTTTTCAGCCTGTGGCTTTAGTCTGTTTAGCAGTATCCTCAACATGACTTTGCTTGGATGGCTTATAAGACTGATTGTACGGTGGTTTTGACACTGTTGTAAATTGCCTTTCTTGGGGAGGGTGATGATCAGTGATTGTGTCCACGGCGATGGCCATTCTCCTGTTAGCCAGATCTTGTTGCATATGTTTGTGAGGGCGCTAATCATTGCTTCTCCCCCTGCTTGGACCAGTTCTGCTGGGATGTTGTCCACTCCTGCCGACTTCCTCTTTTCCAACGATCTCACTGCTGCTTCTACTTCATCCCGTAGGATAGGGTGGTTGTCGTTGTTAGTTGTTGGAGGGACGTTCAGTACCTCTGGATCTATTATGGGTTGGTGGTTGTAAAGTTCTGCGCAGTATTCTGTCCATCTTTTCAGAATGTCTTTTCTTCTGGGAGGCAGTTTCCGGCTTTGTCCTGTAAGGAGGTACCTCGCCGTTGTTTTGTGCTTGTTAGATCTTTGACCAGCTGGTACGCTTTCTTGCTGTTGTTCCTGTTCAAGTTTCCCTCAATGTCTTTGGACTGTTCTTCTATCCAGTTCTCTTTTGCTTTTTTCATGCTTTTCTTGACTTCCCGGTTGACTGCCTTATACTGCTCTGCCCCTTCCGTATTCTTCTTCTTCTTCTTCAGCTCCCTCCTCTTGTCACACAGGTTCAGGACCTCAGTTGTGACCCAGGGCTTCTTGACTGGGCGATGTCTACCAAGGATCTCGCTTGCTGTTTCGGTCGTAGCTGTATTAAAGGTGGTGAACAACGTGTCCATGTCTGTATCGTCAGCGTTGAGGATGGTGAGCGGTGCAAATTTCCCACCAATCTTTGCTTGGATGGCTTTTTCTACTTCTGGATCCTTCAGTTTCTCGAGATCGAACTTTATTCTTGTATGGTTATCATTCTTCACCTACTTTAGATGTAGCCTGAAGGTAGGTCAATCGAAGTAGGCGCCATAAAATGATATTTTCCAGAATACTTATTAATAAAGGCGGACTAGAGTTAATTATTCTGACATCGAAGGTAGTGTTCAAATTTTGTAGGTTAGAGAAATGTAATCCTGACTGGCTAAGCTAAACGAGGGACATGTTTCCCAGACGAAATTCCATTTTTAAGTGTGTGTGTGCGCGTGCGTGTGATCTGTATTTTTAAAGTAGCTTTAAAAATTTTCCAGTTATATCGTTACGGTGTCTGTAGTGTGGCAGTTTATAGTGATATCTGGCACTGGGACATCATGCCGTAAACATGTCCCACCCAGTAACATTATACTGACACCAGACAGACCAGTCCCATCACTAACCTCATAATGTTGAGCGCCTAGCGAGGCAGCTGTTAGTATAATGTTTTTATGTCTTTGGTATGACTCGGCTGGGGTACGAACCCATAACGTCCCGCATCCTAGGCGGACGTTCTAACCACTAGGTCCCCATTTTTGAAGTAATTTCCCCTGCGAAGATCGGTTGTCCAAGTTTTTCTGCCGAAAGGGAGGTCTTACGGATTCCAAAGAAATTAACAAGTAATTTTTCTCGTTAAATAAATTGTCCAAGGGACGGGAGTCTGTAAAAAGTTGAGAGACCCCCCCGGAACCAGTGAGGGATTTGGCTACATAGAAAGAGCGAGTCTCGAAAAGGCACAAAGGGAAAAATAGCTCCATATCTCTATATCTCTGTGTGTGTGTATATATATATAATTTTTGAAAATATTAGCATTTTTTAGGGCAGCATACTCTTGTATGAAAACATGAGCATATCTACATACATATACATGCAAGAAAACGATGAGAGAAAAAGGGTTATTTTACAAAATTCAACACTTCATTCAGTGATCACATTAAAATATATGATAGTATTCACGGTTATCAACTACTCCACTTTCATGGCCACTATTCTATTTCCCTATAATTTATATTTTCATATAATTCCTGTGTGTGGGGGGTGTGTGTATGAATGTGTGTGTGTGTGTGTGTGTGTGTGCGTGTGTGTGTGTGTGTGTTGGATATTTATCGTAGTTTTACCAATTTTTCACTCATATTGCTACGATGTCTGCAGAGTGGCATTTTATAGTGATGTCTAGCACTAAGGCATAATGCCGCAGAGACTGCTCCGGTGGCCTAGTGGTTAGAGCGTCCACCTCGGATGCGGGAGGTCGCGGGTTCGAACCCCGGCCGAGTCATACCAAAGAGTTTTAAAACATGGTACTAACAGCTGCCTCGCTTGACGCTCAGCATTAAGAGGTTAGTGTTAGGACTGGTCGGCCTGATATCAGGATAATGTGACTGGGTGGGTCATCATGCTACATGTCTGCGGCATGATGCCCCAGTGTTAGACATCACTATAAACTGGCACACTGCAGACATCGTAGTGATATGACTGAAAAATTGTTAAAGCTACGTTAAAAATCTAAAAACACAAGACACACAACATAATGCCACAGACATGTAGCGTCATGCCCCACCCAGTCACATTATCTTAACACCAGGCCGAACAGTTCTAGCACTAACCTTTTAATGCTGAGCTCAAAGCGAGGCAGCTGTTACTACAATTTTTATAAGTCTTTTGTATGACTCGGCCGGGGTTGATAATATTTGTAGTTATGGATCTCCCAAAAGTTTGATCTATATATCAGATTTTTCTAGTATTAATTCTAGATTTATTAAATTTGACTCGCAAGATTCATTTCAATCATCAAATAAAATAAGATTTTCATAAATCTCGAAATCTACTCCAATCTCAGTTCCACAAAAATGTAAAACCTGACCCCAAGAATGTTTCACAACAGCACAATTGCAAAATAAATGTTTCATCATTTCTTGCTCACTATTACAGGAAGAACACCCTTTCTCAGCTACAAAATCAATTTTGAATATTTGTAGTCAGTGTTTTGTGTTTAACTCTAAACTGGAGCCACCCTAATTTTGTATGCAAAGTAATTTTATACCGAATCGAATAAACCTTATCCCACCATTCCCAATTTTTTTTAAAATGTTGAATTTAATTTAATTTTACAAAAAGGTTTCTTGAGCTTTGGGACACTGACAAAAGATTTGATGAAACTATTATATATCACTCTGCATCCTAGTCGACTCCTGAGTAGAACTTCAGTATCTTTCGTGGAAAAGGGTGCCGATTTTTTTCTCATGTTGCAAATTTAATCATTTTGTATATAGGCTAACTGAACTTATAATATCATAATATTGTGTAATCTGGGGTGACAAATAATATAACTCACAAAAACATTCATATGATACATATATACCTTGACAATCAAAGAAACGACTAATAAATTTTACACCATTCGACAGCCACGATCAATACAAAATTGGTCCGTTCTTCTTAATACTTATAATTTTATTTTTCCATAAACCCTCGTGTGAAATTTCAATGAAGATCCTATTTTTCGGTGCCCATGCTACAAACACATCCTTCCAAAATGAATGTGTTATATTTCTGGATAATCGCAATATTTGCAAATCATTTAATTGAAAAAAGTGTAATACGACAACTCATATTTCCCCCAGATATATGTAATGATTTGATAAAAGATGCTAGATGTTCCGTGCGCAATTCACCTTCTTCTAGCTTATGAATAAGTGTTGTTCTACTTGTTTTTCCACGTAAATTTATAAAACATTTTTTCCATTTTTTTTTCAAGTTCATGTTCTTGGATTTAAAATAAATGTGTCTGTTTAGCTAAAGCCAGTGATTTTAGTACAACAATTTTCCTATATATTGTTATTTTTCATCGATTAGATTCCCCTAAAAGATTTGTACGTCTTGAATTTTTTTCTTTAAAATTCATTTCCACCATCTCTTCTATATTCACGGAAAACTCAGCTCCCGGTAAAGTGAAATTTCAAACATAATCAAATTCTAAATTTGTACACATCTGTGTCTGCGAATTCTTTAATGTCCATATTTTTATAACTTTTGTTTTGTTGACATTCACCTTAGTCCCGACATTGATGCAAATGCGTCTAATTTTTTTACTCTAGGCATATTGTGCCAGTTTATTTGCATACCAATTTATGCATATGCCTTGAATATCATCATTGTTCCGAACCATAATTCCTAATATTTCTGCTACAAATGAAAACAAATAAGGAGAGAAGGGGTCCACTTGACGACAACTACGTCCAATATTTAAAAAAACGCCTGCGATGCAAGTCCATTTTGAATCACGCATGTTTTTGCACTTCTCTAGAATATTTCATTTGTTCACCAAAATTAAAGAAAGAAAGTACTTCCTGTATAAAACTCCAAGAGACAGAGCCAAAAGCTTTTTCAAAATCAACCTTAACATAATACCATTCATATTATTATCTTCTGCAAAGCACATACTATCATATAACGGTCTGAATACTTCTCCCATATATCTACCTTTCATAAAGCCTTTTTGACTTTCGTGTATTCATTTTGGCAAAAATTTTTTATTCTTCTAGCTATGCTATTTTACAGGAAATATTGAACAAAGTAATAAGATCCAATTTTTCAAGAATTCCCTACTTTTATTTTCCTTTGGCAATAATGTGATAATTCCCTCACTCTTTCTTACAGATAAAATCCATTTTTGGAATCATTGATTTCGTGAATTATCAAAACTGTCATAAATGTTTCTAAAAGAATTTATAAAATTTAATAGTGAATCCATCACTTCCTGGACTTTTACTATTACTCATGTTTTTAGGCATTTTGAAGCTTCCGAAAGAGTAATTTCATCCTCTAATTCTTTTGATTCCTCGTTTGTCAATTTAGGAACCTCAGATCTTCCCAGTATACCATCTAGCTACTTTGGTTCGTGGGTTCGATCCCCGGCCGAGTCATACCAAAGACTTACAAAAATGGTACTAACAGCTGCCTCGCTTGGCGCTCAGCATTGAGAGGTTAGTGTTAGGGCTGGTCGGCCTGGTGTCAGGATAATGTGACTGGGTGGGACATCATGCTACATGTCTGCTGCATCATGCCCCAGTGCTAGACATCACTATAAACTGTCACACTGCAGACATCGTAGCGATATGACTGAAAAATTGTTAAAGCTACGTTAAAAATCCAAATCACACACACACACACACACACACACACACACACACACATTCTTGTATTTGGTGGATATCGAGGACTTGGGTATAGAACCTCGTACCGAGGACATTTGTTCTGGCGATCTTAGAGCGAAAAGAAATACAGTTTGAGGCAGTAAATTAATAGCAAATGGTGATGTATCGAGGAGGGAACTGTATTATCCGTTCTAAGGAATATGAAATTTAGCAATGCAAGCGAGGACGCACACGTTTACACAAATATTCTGCATAATCCATGCAAATTAAGGACACACATAACTATTGACCACAACATGGAAACTGTAGACAATGTGACGTCATGGCCAGCTGTGACACCCATTGTCTTGCGAAATGAAAATGAAGAGAAACATTATTAAGCCGTACATGAACTGTTCAGACTAAGAGGGTTGGTGCACTCAGACGTAATTGTGATTCGTTTTTTTCATCTCAGACATATCTTTAACCGTTTCCAAAATAAAAGGCCGATCACATTATGATTATCCCGGCTCTCAGTAAGGCATCAGTCTTTAATTGTAACTTCATACAACAATGTGGCAGGCTGGTGATTCCATGCTGTTCATAGGTGTGTTTAGACGGAAGCACAGTACTGGGATTGTTAATATGCTTATGTATCAAAACATGTATTGTTATATTGTAAGTGTGCATAAATTGATAATATCGAGAACAATTTATATATGACATGAACCTATTCTACTAAATCTTAAATCATCATATAATTCATGAAATCCGAAACTGATTTTCCTTGTTGGTATTATGACTGAATTTCATTTAATTGTTTCACAATAGTTAATATGTATGAAGACCTTTTGGTTAACTTTGACCTAAGAATTTAACGAACGCTTTTACACTGATCCTCTGTACTATTCTTTAACGAAAGAAAACAGTGATTTTCAAATATCATGAAGACTATCGACTATGGTGTATCATAGTCGAAGAAGATATCTTTAAACATGTATAATCAAATATCAATACAAAGGATACAAATAATTGTTGAGAAGATAGAGACTTCAGACATAATGGACACAGACAGAAAAAATATCAATACAAACTAAGGACGCACACAGTTATTGAGAAATATCTATCAACCGCACATCTGCATAGTTTCTCTTCATCAGCTTTTCCGTACCATCAGCAGTTCACGCCGTAGAAACTCTACAACTACCCCCTAACACAGGGAACTATTTTAACTACGCCACCTTAGGCCAGTCAAGTCATGGTTTCACGGCACATTACGCCAGTACAACTGCATCACATTTGCCACCATGGCGACGTACACGGTATCTGCCGAATCCCTTCTTGTTTATTCCTTTACCGGTCTCCTACCGTAAATACTGCCACTGCAGTCACACCACCAATGTACGCCACTAGATTTTAATAGGGACTCTGGTTCTCCAGGGACACTCATGAGCTTTGGACCTGAAGTCACTACAAGTGAACCATGGCATCATGGAAACTCATTAACACTTCACTCCGTGACGTTTGCTCCTACTAACTACCTAATTATTTCGGGCTATGGAATACTTCCATTGCACCCAGTTCCAATAATCAAACAAGTAATCACACAAATCTAAGAATTCCTTAAACGGGGCGCTATAGCCAAATGCGCATACTCCAAATTTATTACATTATGTATAGAATGGACACGTCGGGCTCTCTAATTTACAGCTGAAGTTGTATAGAAGTCTTTGGAAATTTGGGTGAAACTTATGACTTCTAGCGGAATCACGCCAGGCTTTGACACCGCTTGGTCAAGCAAATATCCCTGGCTTGTAACAATACCATTTGTCTGGATTTCAGCATTTATGGCAGGAAACTCGCCTTATCGGCAATGAATGACTATTCGCTTTTTGACAAAATAGAGTAAGATCTTCGTTACATTTTGTGTCTTGTTTTAATAAGACTTCGTTTACAACAGAACTATCGATACAAACATAATTCATGATATGTTAAGCAAAGTTATCAAATCACCAACTGAAGCAAGTATATGCATTTAAAAGAACATTGAATGCATTCAACGATTTAGGATTGTTTGCACGTGAAAGCGCAGGTCTTAAGAGCGCGGTAATGAAAAACATATTGCTGTAGTTAAATGTTTCATTTTGGGACGGATCATCTTGATGATAAATGTTTGACCTCTGTATAATATATTTATCTTTCTATATATTTACTGAAGTTCTGTACGTGTAACTTCCAATTTCGGTTAGTGATAATTCAATCTCACCTTAACGGGATTTTTCACTTGATTCACATCTCTTCTCTCCTGTTTGAATACTCAGTAGGCAAATGATGAAATAGGGGCGGATATAGCTCATTTAATAATCCTAAAATAAATTTTGCATATCAAGGATGTCTTTTCAATATATTTACGTGTGTAAAATCTTGCCGCAAACAGGACGTTTTAACTTTCCAGATGGGTCGGATAATTAGGCAATTTCGGTACAACTCTACAATGAATTCATGCGTATTTCCCAACGCTATTGTCTCACATGCATGAAATATTAATAGAAAATACCAGGGACTGTTATATGCGCCAGCTCTTCTTCTTATAGTTTAGCTAAGTAGTTGGTATTTCATGGTTGCATCTGAAGGGAGATAGTACGTTTTTGCAACGTGTAATTTGATAGCGGAGATCTCTCTACAAGTTTTCCACCGGGCAATCGAAGGCATGTTTTCGGGCGTGTGTATCGCCAGCTTTGGAAGAAAGATACACTCCTAAATCGCAAACAAGCACCAAGGGTGTAAACGGGGACCTTCCTACAAATCATGATTTTACGTTATTCTAGGCTAAAATAGTTGGTAGAAGCAAGATTTTACCATTTTTCCAACCGAGGACGTCCTCTGTTGGAGGTGTGTCCTCGGTAAGTTGGTGTGTAATCTCATGAATGTCCTCGGTTTACACCAAATACAAAAGCGCGCACACAACACACACACACACACACACACACACACACACACACACACACACACACAAACACACACACTTCTATTATTATCTTGTTTACTACATAGTGTATCATAGAAATTTTCCACTTCATTCAAAATTTTGAACTGATCAGTGACTGTCTGCCTAACTCATCTTTCACTTTTGTTATTGTTTTGTTCAGGTAATGGCTTCTCTCCAAGCTACACAAATATTTTGTCTTATTTTTTTCTTCTCCTTTTTCTATCCATTTACTTTCTGATCGTACAGTCATCCCTTTCACTTTTCTTTTTTAATTTCTTCAAGACGAATATTCAAATTATCAAGTACATCCGAACTTAATATATACTAAAAATTTGTTTTAACACATCTGCCAAATTCTCAGTTTCCTTCAACAGTTCCTTTTCCTTCCTCTCTTTTCCCTTTTTTTTTTTTTTTTCTGTTCTAATGTAAATACGTCGATTATCTGTTTAAGTTTTTACGCGTAATGCTAATAGCCTGTAGTAGATGCCATTTAGCTAATCTTAGCCTGGGGGATTGATGGTCAGCCATTTCATGTCCGGTCTTATGAAGAAAAAGTGCCCGAGGCCTTTGATAAAAGCTTTGATTGAGACAAAAGTCAGCAGACACGAGTTCTATTCAAAATCGGTCTTTTTTACACGTCAAATTAATATCCTGCAGTTAACGAGTTTGAGTTAATCTTAGCTTCAGGATGCAATTAGCAATCTATGTTACGTTGGCTTTATTGAATGGAGTGAACGCCTTTGTAATGACATATGGGAATTCTGCAAACAGCTATAATGCTTTAATTAAACTTATAGAAAATAGATAGAATGCGCTAGGAATGGTTAATGTAAGCAATGATGGGGTGGGGGTGGGGGTGGGGGAATCACAGTATTGACTGAAAATATGTATACCAAATCTGAGACTAATATAAAAGCTGAGCTGCGATTCAATGTAAGAATGAAGCATCTAAACTTTCCGTCCTGTGATTTTATAACCAGGGTGAGAAAATCCGGTCTGCCACCCATTCTGTGTTAACCACGACTCCCATTAAATTCTGGATCTAGTAACAACTGTGCAAGATTGATTTTATAAACATATATACGCACCGACAAAACACGCCCAAAAATAGGTTGGAACTGATCTGGGAATATGTTTTGAAACATTAGAAACCAAAAGCAAAATTAATGCGGACATTTAAACCATGTACTATTATAAGATTAAAGGACTGCAACAAAAATTATCCCATCAATCCCAATTTTTTTAAATGTTGAATTTAATGTAATAAAAAGGTTTCTTGAGCTTTGGGACACTGACAAAAAGATTTGATGAACCTATTATATATCTCTCTGCATCCTAGTCGACTCCTGAGTAGAACTTCAGTATTCATCACGGAAAAGGGTGCCGATATTTTTCTCATATTGCAAATTTAATATATATATATATATATATATATATATATATATATATATATATATATATATATATATATATAGGCTAACTGAACTTATAATATCATAATATTGTGTAATCTGGGGTGAAAAATAATATAACTCACAAAAACTTTCGTATGATACACCTATACCTTGACAATCAAAGAAACGACTAATAAACTTTTGCCCCATTCCACAGCCACGATCAATACAAAATTGGTCCGTTCTTGTAGCTTATTAATAAGTGTTGTTCTACTTGTTTTATCAGGACCGTTATTCCACGCAAATTTATAAAACATTTTTTCCATTTTTTTTTTCAAGTACATGATTTTGGATTTAAAATAAATGTGGCTGTCTAGCTAAAGCCAATGATTTTAGTACAACAATTTTCCTATATATTGTTAATTTTCTTCGATTCCATTCCCCTAAAACATTTGTACGTCTTGAGTTTTTTTCTTTAAAATTCATTTCCACCATTTCTTCTATATTCACGGAAAACTCAGCTTCCGGTAAAGTGAAATTTGAAACACAATCAAATCCTAAATTTGTACATATTACTGTCTGCGAATTCTTTAATGCCCATATTTTTATAACTTTTGTTTTGTTGATATTCAACAGAGAATAAAAAGTACTGTGGAACGTTTGTTGTCGAAACAGAAATTTAGAAATGAAAGCAAATATACAGCTAAACAAAGACAAATCGCCTGGAAGTGATGATATCTCTACATTATTTTCTTCTTTTAAAAATCCACGCAGAAAGTACTATAAATTGGTTCAATTTAAACACACACACACACACACACACACACACACACACACACACACATATATATATATATATATATATATATATATATATATATATATATATATATGAAACCTTGCAACCTGGCAAAGGGACCTCAAGCAAGTATATCGCTCTCATAGTGAGTGAGGAACGTAAATCAATAATACCTATGAAGACACTTTTCTCAATCAAATTTCTTGTCTCTTTTCTGAAAAATAAACTTCATATACAGAACAGAGAGTGAGGTGATTGGAGCAAACAGATGTTTTTTTTTTCTTGTTGTTTTTGTTTTTAAAGAAAAGACATTGAACGTTTTGAATAATGGATTATTTTATAACTTGACGTTATAAAGGCGTCCATCTTAATTTCAAAATCAGTGAAAAGGCGACCCAGTGAAAGTTTGTGACGTTTTATTTTCAACTCTTTCCGAAATATGAATACCAAGGAAGCTTTAGAAAATATCAAGCACATGCACAATGATATTTTATTTGCGAAAATCGATTGTTTAAAAATTTATCGGCATTAAGTCTTTTATGTAAAAAATTCTAATGTACAAAGAAATAAATGTACATAACATTGACATGGTTGGTGTTCTTTTTCTTTACGTAATATTGAGATGTATGCATTTTCATTCATTCGTTCGTTCGCTCATTCATTCATTCATTCATTCATTCATTCATTCATTCATTCATTCAACACTGCAACCAGAAACGGCTTTCTTTTGTCGATAGTAGTTGAATTAAATGCTTTATTTTAAGATATATGTCAGGCCCTCATTGCAATTAATAACTAACATCAAAGGTACAAAATGTTTATTTTAGGTATCAAGTGTAATCTTTCTTGCATTGATATAATTCCCTGGTTTATTATTCTTCTTCTTCTTATTATTATTATTATTATTATTATTATTATTAGTATTAGTATTATTATTATTATTATTATAGGTTAAAATTTCGAAACTATTAAAAATAATTAAATGTCCAAATAAGTTTGTAAGTCGGTAAGTCAACGCATGCCGGATGTCAAACAATGGGGCGTGGTTACTTACGTATGACATTTGCAAGGGGCGAAACTAACAATCCTTCTGAAGTACTATTGGTCAGTTTTGTCAATTACTTTAATCACGAAATAATGAATAAGCGCATGCAAGGGTGACGGGAAATAGTATAAAGGGCATTTTCATTTCTGTATCAATCAAAATTAGAACTATTTCTAATTTTAACCATGAGGGACGAAGAAGGAGGTTCTAATGACGCAGAGCAAGAGAATTATGTTTGTTATGACTTAATGGTACAACAATCTCTAGCA
>JAECUM010095356.1:0-139057 GCA_016617855.1 Megalonaias nervosa | reverse complement strand
TATACTCTATAACCCATAGTACACCCATAAATCATACACCAAAATAAAGGGAATTAAAGGTTCTTTGAACAATACCTAAGATATTCAAAGTCTTTTTTAAATAGCCAGTATAACTAGTGAGGAAACCCGGGGAAATTCTTTTTCTTTAAAATTCTAACCCTATGCTAAATACGAAACTGTAGAGCGCCACCAAAATAAAATATCTTGAATCGATTAATGAAAACCATAAAAAAGGAATGAAATACAAGTTCAATTAACCAAAGAAGTAGTAGACAGCGGTTGAGGAAACAGTAAGAATGTCGACCATGGGCTACCCATGGACATTCTTCGAAATGCTAAATTTTCCAGAACTAAAACAACAATCAGGTCTAACAAAATATTTCAAATTTTGCTGAGAATGAGCATATTAAATGGGAAAAATATTTCAATATTTTCCTGACAGAGAATTATTGCAAAGTTTGAAATAAAATGCTGTAATTGTGTATGCTGAGTACGTCACATCTACACCTCCTGGCACACTACTCAAAATTTATTTATTGATGGCTTACGATGACTCATTCAAAGAGCATCAAATTAATGTTTTGGGTGAATCTTTGTTAATGTCAGCAAATGATGTAAAACAATATCCATCGCCTATACAAGCTAAGTAAGCAATAACTAAATCTATCAAAACATTTGACCACAACAAGGCCGATAAGCAAAGAAATCATTTAACACAATAGCAAAGCAGCCCAAAAAGTAACAAGGGGGGGGGGGGAGGGCATAAATTGATTGAATATGTAAGAGGGTAAATATACCAAAACTGTGAAATAATGAATCAAGGAATCATTTGTGCATGTTCAGCATTGTGTCCTACACTCTACAATTTACAGAATATCATATATTATTAAGGATTTATTTAATAGTTGATTATCATTCATATATTTAGGAAGGTGATAGTTACTGGCACTCTGAAGATTGAATTTAAAATTTAATTTTCATAGGTATTAGAGTTGCTGATATGTTAAATTCTTGCAGAAATTCTTGTATAAATTCTTCAATAAAAACGAGTTTAAGTGGTTGCATTAAATTCTTTAGGATATAGAACTAGTAAACTTCAATATTTACACTTTAGATACTATCTGTCTTGTATACTTGGCACTGAGATTCATGGCTGAATATACACATTTTGACACAAAATATTCAATGATTGCACAACGACAGAAGCTGAGATTTGCAATGACCTTATTCATTTGCATCCTTAGATATTTAACGCCAATGCAATATGTATGACATGATGGAAAGTAGTACTAGTACTAAATTTTGAAGACGTAAAAGAAAACACAATAGCAAAAACAATTCGAAATACTAATTTGTACTATAAAGAAGATAAATAGTCATTTTGACTAAACAAAATTGTCACTAAATGAGTGTCAAGTCCACGGGACTAGCCGTATCTATATAGCAATTTCTGACCACAAACATCTTTACATTTGGGTCAAAAATACATCTCTGTACATTAAATGGTTGTTATCAGCTCCAAACTGGCCCATCTTGGTCAGCTTTCCAATAGAGATTTACTTAACACACACTTATTTCTCAATGCTTTCAAGAGGAATGATTGTCTTCCACATCATTCGCAGATGAATAATCGATGAATTTGGAAAGAACCATCTGGCAAAAGGTTATTTGCATAACAAACGTATCACAAATAGTTTCATCTTCTCTGTTGAGCATTTTGTAGTCTATAATACACTCCTTTCTTAGCCATCAGTTCCGTGTGATTGCCTAACTCAACCACACTTCCTTTATGGATAATGGCTATTTTGTCCGCATTTTGGATTGTAGACAATCTATGAGCAATCACAATACATGTGCGACCTTTCTGTGCCTCGCTAAGTGCTTCCTGCACAATCTGAAAAAAAGTAATTTGCTTGTTATTCAAAAGGATTCGGACAAGTGAAGTTCGTTTTGTCACCATAGCTCTGCATCTAATTACAACAAGCTATACTAAAACTGTAATATTGCAAATAAAAGTAAAATCTAACTTACCTTTGATGGTACATATTGTAGTGTTGAATGATTCCAATTCATAATTTATATTACATGTAATTAATTAAAGGTTTGATTTTAAAGAAGTAACATTGTATGTTCCACAAATAATTAGACCTCAAAAGTTGGAGTTTAAACTAATATACAGTCAAACATTGCCTCTTCTTCTAAGTATATTCTAAAAGTAAATAGTGATGGCCTCCCCATTAATATACGGTATAGTCTGGAATACTATAAGTAAATAGTGATGACCTCCCCATCTATATACGGTATAGTCAGGTATACTATTGTACGGTACAGTCAGGTGAGCAGCAGAGAGGCTGAACCCTACAACTTTTTAGAGACCTTATTTTTGAAAACTAAGGGTTCCTACGAAGGCTGAAAAAAAAGTTTTTGCCTTAATAATGAAAATTTCTCTAATTGACCAAATTTTTTTCGATTTTTTCACGTGCTGGTCACTACGCGTATGTCGTTCAGCCTCTCTGCTGCTATGCTTTTATCCAAAAATTGTATCAAGTCCGTTACGATATCTTGACCTCGGATCATGTAAATTTTTTGTCACAAAACCAAAGGGAGCAGCTTGTGCTTTTGAAAAGAAATTTTTAAATTTGTTCATATCCATGACCCCAGAACACCAAGTATAATAAATATTTTTCAGCGTATGATTATCAACTCCGTTGAACACAACTGAAATGTTACAGTTATCCCTGATCACTTTTGGAATTTGTGTATAACGCTGTGTAACATAAATCACGTCTGTGTTTTTATGACGGCCTCGTGAAACTATCCGAGCTGGATTGGATTGTTTGTCCAGCATGACATCATCGTATACCACGAGGTTATTAATGAATCCATCCAGATCATCTACGGATGGCGCTTCATCAATATCAGTAATAAAGTCTATGACTTCACTGTCTTCATGCAACAATTTTGCATTTTCATTAAAATCTTTAGGTACTTCGTAACATCGCTGATCATCTACAGATGGCGCTACTAAATACAATTTATCCCACTTCAGCCATCTCATTATCAGATTAAGCAGTAATTGCGTCTTACCAGATCCAGACGGACCTATTATAATCATTCTGATAGAATTTGGTAACGCTGGATGGTGCTTTACTGGTTCTTGTTTTCGTGTCGCAGAAAAGTCAATTATATCCATATAATAATAATATGAGTTTATATTGTGTTCGATGCAGAGCATCTACACCTACTACTGAATTAACGACAATAACAACAAAAAATAAAAGACGCGCACTTACAGGCAAATGTGTGAAATGTGGCACCAAGAAATATAAATTTATTCCAACAAAGACAGGTGGTGATATCGCTGCTTTATTAGGAAAATTACCAGGAACTCCATGGGCTAAATACCCTGGTGAGAAACATTTACCCGGATATAATTATTGTGGTCCAGGAACTCGACTTGATATCCGACTTGACGAACGAGATCAACCAAAACCAGGAGAGTATCCAATAAACGCAATTGATCAAGCGTGTCACGTTCATGATGTCGCGTATAAAAGTAAGGATTTGCAACAACGACATCGCGCAGATGTGAAATTGATTCACGCATTAAATTCTATACCTAATAAATCTTTCAGAGATAAATTAGCTAGTTTCCTAATAAAATCTGCTATGAAAGGTAAACTAGTGCTAGGGGATGGCAATTAAATTATATAACTATCATAATGGAATCTGTTTATTATTCCCCGAGAGGGTATTGGAGAGGTAAAGCAAAAGTTTCACGTGATGTTGCTGCAGCGTGGTTAGCACGACAGGCAATATGGCAAATCTTCCTGAGTCCACCTAAAAAAATTCAACACGCACATTTCGATGTCAGTGTTCCTAATGAAGTTCATCAAGCGGATATACTGTTTTTACCACACGATACCATTAAAACACGTAGACGTCAACACACATACAGATACGCGTTAACCGTCGTTGACGTTGCGAGTAGATATAAAGAAGCGGAGCCGCTATCAACAAAAACAGCATCTGAAGTTGTATCTGCGTTTAAACGAATTTATCAGCGAGGATCCGGACCACATGGTGGTCTACGATGGCCAAAACTACTACAGGTTGATCCTGGCAAAGAATTTCTTGGTGCAGCATCATCGTTGATGAACAAGCACAACGTTAAAATTAGACGAGGACACACGGAAATTCATCGTGATCAGGCAATCGTTGAACGATTTAATCGAACACTTGCTGAGCGGTTATTCGGGTATCAATATGCGAAGGAAATATCCCTGAACAAAGTTCAGGCAGATACAAGATCTCGTGAATGGGTTGCGAGGTTACCAAGTGTGATAGCTGCGCTGAATAAGGAAATTACTCGTGCAACTTCTATGAAACCGTCTGATGCGATCACAAAAAAATATATACAGATAAAACGTGAATCTACTTCTCAACCAGTACTTGGTAATGTTAC
The DNA here is from genome assembly GCA_016617855.1 of Megalonaias nervosa. Lineage (NCBI taxonomy): Eukaryota > Metazoa > Mollusca > Bivalvia > Unionida > Unionidae > Megalonaias > Megalonaias nervosa. The sequence continues at coordinate 134,592 of JAECUM010095356.1, read as the reverse complement.
AGTTAGATATTTATATGAACCTGGCGAACTTGAAGGAGGTAGAAAAAGAGCAACTGATCCTATTTGGAGTGTGACCACACACAAAATATCCAGCGTGGTAAGGTCCACAGGTAGACCTGCAATCTACAGATTAGATTCAACTGCTCCTCAGCGTGGATTTGTACGCGAACAATTACAAATAATTCCTGAGGATACGCAATTACCACCAAGTACACTTTTATAAACTTGCAAACCCCCGACGTCGATTACACTCCAAACAGGTCAGCATCACATTTTCGTGTGTGTGACCAAGACTACTATTAATTCTATCAACGGTAAATTGTCTTGGGTTATTGCTAGAATACTGCCACAACATTATTGCGTTGCAATTTGCGCAATGATTATTTTGTCGTTGTTTTAACATCATAATAAATTCAGCATCTATATCAAAATCGCGATTATTTTTTTTGTCACACTGTTTATAACTGGCTATTTTTTTATTGATATCGACACTGTTAGTGATTTCTTCGGTTATTACGCAATCCATGATAACCCGTTTCAGTTGAGATATTCTTCTAACTCGAGACACTGCGAGATAAACTAAATTTGACCACTCAATACGATCATCAACGATCCAAATACTAGTATCAGTGATAGTTAATCCCTGCAACGAGTGAATCGTTATAGCGTATCCTAACGTCCATGGCGATTTATCCATGTTTAACGCGCTCTCAACAACATCAACAGCGACAGGAACAATATCATTTAACACAAGATTTTGTATTCGGACAGTGTCTACACCAGGAATCTCAACATCAATATTTTGTTGTCTAGTATCTGCTGGGCGATAACACAGCGGCACAGGTAACGTTGGGAATTTTTTCTTATGTAACGTAAATAATTTCTCCTGCAGTTCATCACGAACTATTTTTCTACTCGCAACTATCAAATCAGCAGGTCTCCATAAGGTCCAAAAATCATTCATGGACGTTTCCGGAATTACCTCACGCATTACTTCACATTGTATTTTATCTGGCTGTAGTCTTATTAATCTTTTAAATTCTTTCAGCGACTCATCAATAGCTCTATGATCATCAGATATTTCTTCGTAATAATCTACAAATGTTTTCAGCCACTCATGTGGAGACTGCCCTACAAAGGGTGGCGGTTGACCATGATCACCACACATAATCACAGCAGTATTCTTTAGTAACAGCCAATCAAGAAATATTTTGAATACCTCTAGCGACACTGTACATATCTCGTCCCATATAATAATTTTAGGTATATATTTTTCACCCATCCGCGATGGGGTCCATGTATCTCCGCACCATCTAAAGAAACTATGATATGTACACGATTTTACACCTCGTTGTTTTATTTCCCTGGCGAGTTTGTGCGTCGGTGTTAAAACAATCATATCTAAACTCATGAATAAGTTAATCGCGCGTGTCGTTTTACCTATCTTAAGATAAATAGTCTTATGTCTAGATACAGGATCATACACAGATGGTGCAGATGATTTTGATATTTGATCACTATTTCTGTAATATGTCTCCGCAATTTCAACATCGGCAGATTCAGAATAACTAAGTATATCTTCATGTTTTATCCTCCACGTTCCCCATTCACCATTACCGAGTTTTAATAAATCTTTATATTTTTTGTGTATATAAAATGAATCCGTAGCAACTCTGACAGTTTAACGAGGAAATCTGTTTATCATCGATAATAGATTTATCGAAACGTACGCTAGCATCGAAGATCTTAAATGAGTAAACTGCGGTGACTCGCCATCAGTATAGCTCACAATGGTACCTAGTTTTGTTTCATCTGATAAATAAGCATTACATCGGCTTATAAATGTGTTTTTCTCCATCGTATCAGCGATTATAAAATCGAGTTCAGCATCGTCCATAATCAATCTTGTACACGCTCGTTTATGATCATGTGATCCTCCTTGTGTAAACTTACCGATTATTTTTCTGCCGAGATCCTTTGCAAGTTTCTCATCGTGTTTAGCATCAAATACATCAGGTTCTGGCAACCAAACTTGTTTCTGCACGCGGTATGATATAATTGCTTCAGTTACTTTCAACGATATTAAAACTTCAGCATCAAGCATATATCTTAGCAGAACTATTGGAGCCCAATGTCGCTCTGAAAAATGTCTTCCAAACCACGCATAAACAATCGGATGGAGATCCGAGTGTAACTCAAACGACTCTATGCGGGCGAATCCTGTTAAGTCAAAATCTGGTAAGGGTCCGTTTATCGCAACCCTGGTCATGTCATGTGTAGGATGTCCAAATCTCTTAAAGTATTTAGAACAATCTCCATATCCAAGAAAACTTCCAGGATAACACGCTACCATATCAACCGAGATAACGTCGTTGTAATCGTATCTAGTATTCCACAATCCACCGTGCCCGTATTCGATACAACTCCTCACGACATCTTCAAGAAATTCCGATCGTGTCGGTTTCCACGAGTTTTTCTCCTGAGCGAAATGAGCAGCAACCGATGGTACAGTAAAACAATTACTTAGTAATTGTCTAACTTTGACATTGTCAGAAGTATATTTCAGCACAAGGTTTTCCATTTCCTCATGAAGAGATTCTGTACGATAAATATCACCGTTAGACCGTACAAATTGATCATGATTATCATATTCCGAACTCTGAAACAGCCACACAGAAACAGGGTCACGTTTGCCAATATCACCGATGGCATTGAATACATCGTGGTAAAATTTAACCATTCTTTCTCGCGGAAATACAGTTACAGCATTAGTCCATGCATGTGCGTTATGATCAATAATTGTTATAGGGTTTCCATTTTTTATATATTTTGGTTTGTACAAAATCTCTCCGGTTAATGTCTTCACTGCTACTGGAAATCTTAATAACTTTTCTAGCTCAGCAACGTTGCTGATAGATGCTCCAGTATCTTTAACTTTTTCAGCCCACATATTTTTTTACGTCTTAAATCTGTCAAACCGTTTCCCCGTATCGCGTTTGTGAAGTGTTCTATGACTCGCTCAGCTACACAATTTATCCATGACAATTTCATTTTCTTGAGATCCCCAATGTCAGGTTTATCATTTAACGGATACAGCGCGTACACTACCGCAGTCACTGGATACGATCGCTCATAATACGGCTTGTCTATTCCAGTCAGTATTCCTGGTTTGGAATTTTCACCAAGGACAATATTATTCCCTGACTTCTGGACAGATTCACGCTTGTCTCGGATGATCCAAACATCATCGTCAGTCTTTACAATAAATTTTACTAAAATAATATATTTCCGAACAAGGTAGTCAATAATCTCTCTTCCTCGTTTGTCACTCATCACATATGCGGTATTTCCAATTCTGAATGTGGACCACACATGAGCCGCACCATCGTCGCGAAACTCCTTCTTGGCTTCACGGATACATTTAGTTATATCCGCATTCGTTAAAGCTAGATCTTGCATTAGGAAACTAAATTTATGTAGTCTGTCAAGATCAAATCTAGCGGCGGCAGGTTCAATTGTGGATAATTCCTGCATATTATAATTAAGGCAAATATGTATTTAAATTGAAGTTTTAATCATGTATATATGATTCAACCAAATTACTGCCGATGGCTTAAGATTGGTTACACGTCTCCGTGTAACAAAAATTGCGTAAACGAGTTCTGCAGTTATCATATGCAATGCGTTAGACACGGGAGTCTAGGACCTAAACCGTGCCTGCGGTGTGGTGTTGGAGTGCGAGGAAAGACTCACCTGTGTGCGCAATGTGGTGGTAAAAAATACAGAGAGTTGAAACGATATTACGATAAAAAATATAACGCTGAATCTATTATAAAGCGCGAAGAAGATTATCTGGCTAGATTTTCAAAACAATGATTTAAACAAATAGTATATTGTATATAAATGGAGCAAAATGAGTTTGTGTCACATCCAATCCTCACCAATTATGAAGCATCGCGCGATGGTACCATTAGAAATTGCAGACTGAAAAAACCAGTCGGTAGTGTTACCAATACTGGTTATGTTTCATTTAATACCAAAGGAAATAAACATTTTTTATCACATAGATTTGTGATCGAGTGTTATTTTGGACTGATCAAAGATGGGTATGTGGTGGATCACATCAACGGCAATAAACTTGACAACTCACTTGGAAATCTACGTATTATCACGCAAAGTGAAAACTGTAAGTTTGGGAAAACGGGTCGCGCAAGATATACTGTAAAAGCTGTTAAATCCGTGAATGCAGAATCTGGAGAAGAAATTATGTTCAAGTCAATTTATTCCGCTAGTAAATACTTTAACATAACAGGCCCTTCAGTGAAATACGTGGCAGACGGGGTTACAAAATCTGCTTTTTCTTTCAAATTTGGGCAGAATGTTATTTTCCAGTACTTGGTATCAGATGATCAAGCGAGACTGAGGCAAGCATAAAACTTAGTCAGTATTGCAGTTATCCGCACTTATGTTAGGAACATAATAGTACATGATATTATTTAGCTTGCAATCTGCATATCATTCAGAAAATATTATAAGATCTTAAGATGGTTCTCCAGAAGTGGGTTAAGCAAAAGATACATAAACTATATTCGATGGCACAAAACATTCTTTACTTAATTAGATTTAACTATTTTTTATAAAGTTTTTATTTTGTTCGATTTTTTATCAAATTTCTCTTTTTTTAAGCTATTTTGTTGATTTTTTCAGGCATTTTAGTCGATTTTATCATTGTTTTTCGTTGAGTTTGCTTGTTTTCATTGGGTGAAATCCCCAGGAAGGTTAACGGAAATTAACATTAGGTTTTAAATTTGTTGATCAAATACTGGTTCTTTCAGGATTTTTATCGTAATTCGCTAGCAAAATGATCATAAAAATCTACACAATACGAGCAAAAGAACTGGAAAAAATCAGTATTTGATCAACAAATTTAAAACCTAATGTTATTTCCTGTTAATCTTCCTGGGGTTTTGACCCAACGAAAACGAGGAAATCTAACGAAAAACTTTGCACAACAAGCACGGGCAATATTATATATATTTTGTACTTGTCTATGATACTTGATACCTACTGAAACATAATGGTTGGTTCTTTGATACAATATATAAGATATACTTGTCAATATCCATGTGTGTAGGTTGCATTATATATATACTAAGCAGAATATGTTAGTTTTCCCAAGGATTTTGTTTAGCTATTACCACAGTCAATGGTCCATCATTATCGCTGTCATTTTCACTCGTATTTTCACAATGCTCTCTTAACTGTCTTATACGAAAGTTCATAATTTTTTTCTGTTCGTATTCATGAGATAATTCTAGCTTGATTTTGTCAATAGCGTTTGAGAGAGGCACAAACAACTTTACCTGATCATCAGTGACAGTTGCCAGTGACTTTAACATTCCTTGCTGGATAACTTTCATGAATTTATAATCAGCAGATAGCGTGAATCTGTTCTCGTTCTTTCGTTGTTGTAATGAGTCAAAATCACATAGAATCTTTTCAGCATTAAGATTGTCAGATACATTGATACCGTTATGTTGTAATTTTTTAATCGCAGAAACAATGACATTGATATTTTCAAAATTCATTATATAATAAATGTATATTTAATATAAAAATAATATTTTTGGACGGTACTATATTTTTACAAAACATATATACATATATACAACTCCATATGAACTCCCAGCTTGTCATATAACATGCTGGCAAGTTCAGGAGCATTCTGAATTAATCCCCATGTGATCCCCTAAGGTGTCAAACAACATCTTAGTAGGACTAGAGGAAATTCCGAAAGACGAAACACAAACCCCATGTGATCCCCTAAGGTGTCAAACAACATCTTAGTAGGACCAGAGGTCACATATAAACTGATTGATGAACAATGATTATATATTTTTATGGTCATGTGATGTTGATTTTTGCAGACGGCACATTTTGACCTTTGTGAACCCCCCGGTTGCCTTTTGACATCCGAGCAAGTTCAGAGGTCACATATAAACTTAATTAGGGACGGCACATTTTGACCTTTGTGAACCCCCCGGTTGCCTTTTGACATCCGAGCAAGTTCAGAGGTCACATTTATGATTATATACAATGAAGATAATGGTTATATACAATGAAGATAGTGGTTATATACAATGAAGGTGATTATGATATATACAATGAAGATAGTGGTTATATACAATGAAGGTGATTATGATATATATACAATGATGATGATGATGGCCTTTTCTCTATTTGTGAATATATAAACTAGCACACCCACCCCCAAATATCAAATCCGTAGGGGTGCAAAACTGACACCTACTACGTGTTGACATGTGGGTAGGTATACTAATTTCTATTCACAAATAGACTGGGGCTGGCCAAGGCCCCCAACAGATCATAAATCTTGGCCTAAAATCGCCTCCGCAGACAATTTGCCTTTCTTGGGTTTCGAACCACCTACGCCAGGATGAGAGTTTCAACACGCTAGCAATGAGCTATCGGACCTTGTTATAAATATATACTGAAAAAGTTAATATGTGTTTACCAAAAGCACAATAGCCTATTTCCTAAAAACTAGTGTTCTTAACAAAAACCACAGTTTTCTGTGTAAAATGGGATTTTATATTTCTAGTTTCCAAAAAATATAGAAATATATATAATTCTGCATTAACACTGAGTCTATGCGTAAGCCGTAACCAAGGAGATTGATTTAGTCATAGCGGATGTTCTTAAAATAACTTTACGCAGTAATTGGCCACACAGATACAGGCAATATTGTGCACAAATTCTCCTATGGCGCATAATAAAGTCACACTAAATCAACACGCATTACGTGTATTTATTATACAATATATAGCCGATTTTCTTAACAGAGACCAGCTTCTGTGTAAAATGCAACAGAATTCTCTCTGTTAGCACTAAGATATAGCCGTTATGGAATAATCAATAACAGAGCTAATTATGCAGCCACAGCCTTCTAGACAGAGTAACTAGACAATAGATTTCGATTGCCTGTGTGCACTATGAGAAATCTTGTGCGCGGATTTTATGTAAACAAAGAATACAGTATTATTATTTTGTCAGTTACTGGTTGCCACATAGGGAAAGTTGCCGATTAGCATTGAATGAGACCGCCGGCAAGGTTATAGATATATTGACAAGTATATGCTATGCTGTATTGTATACCAACCATTATGTATCGGGTATCATAGACAAGCACCATGCATCCGGATATTTTTTTTTGTTATGATAACGCTCTATGAGCGTACATACAGATTTATATTTAGTTCTTCATTTTGCAAATCCAGAATGTGACCTACCTGGTCTGTAAGTTTAAAGTGTATCCTTGATAGTAACGGGTTGTGTACACATAGATATACGGGATTTATTGGCTCTGATACAATCAACCAGCCGGGCGGATCGCGCGGGGAAAATGTGTATAATATGTACCCTTGCTGGGCCTGGTTAGACTTAGAAAGATCTACCTGATAGCTACCTTCAATAATATCGCATACCAGATTGACTGCAATTACTGATGTTATATTTACAATGCCTGGCGATATGTGACGTCCGGTACTAAAAGGGTCGTTATTATGTTTTAGAATAACCGGTGGTGGGGCTATTTTTCTCCATGATTCAATTACTCCGGGATAATATTCTTCAATAAGATCGTCAAGTGATTTCTTCATTTTAGCGTTATTTAAATCTGGTATAATAAATGTTTGTAATTGTTCTTCTGTAATTTTATAATGATTAAGAAATAATTGCTTACGTATTTGATCGGTGTAAAAACTATTGAGTGTTGTCGCAACGTTTATAATACTTCGATTGGCGATGTATAAATCGAATAAGATACCATTTAAGTGTTTTATTGACTCGATTATTTGCTGCTTTACGTTATCATCATAATGTTGTGATAATGAAATAAGTAAATTTCTTAAATCATTAAACTTTTTATCGTATTCAGGTTTAAGAGTATCTAAAAATTCTTTAAAAAATTTTTCATCAACAATATCTCGATCCTGCGCCCTTGGCGTCCTGATAACCGTAAATGCTGATCTAGTTATCTTAGGGGTCCTTCGACCGTCGAAATCAGTAAAGTAATATGTATCGTCGTTTGTATCAAATTTAAATAACATATAATTCCATGGATCTTTATTTCGATATTCTGGGTCTTTAATGAATCTTTTTTCGCTTGTTTTAAATTCATTTTTAGTTGGTTCTGAAACTCCATTATAAATAGGTGCGACTTCAGGCCATCCTAACACTGATCTAATCGAACTTTGATAAATATCTATGATATAATCAGGAGAATTTATTTCTATCGCCGCTGATAGTGTTGGTTCGTAAACAGTGATCGTTATTTTAGATTCTTTCCCTGTGATAGATTTAATTCTGCGTTGGAACTCGTCATTAATCTGTTCTATTTGATAACTGCCCGTTGAAATTCCAACAACTTGCCAATCAGGATTACCGTCAGGTTTATTCTTATTTGCAAATACCAGTGAATTATTTGCTGGTTGTCCACCAAACGGTTTTGACCTGATATTTGGCCAACTATGATAAACTCGTAATCGTGCTAATGCTATCTCGCTTGCTGGAATTGCAGTTGGAAAATTAACGCTAAATTCAGGATTGGTTGAACTTAATGATATCATAGTAGTTTTTGACGGCGTTGTATTAGCTACGATCTGCTGTAATAATTCTAACGATGACATTATTTAAAATACTCCGTATTTAATTATTATTTTAATAGAGCGGAAATTCAACCCTCCACTTTATCATTAGAATCCACTTTGAATGCCTCATGATAAGTTTCCATTATCATTGCGAACTCCTCATCGGATATTTTACCATCGCTGAGGTACGCCGAAAGATACGATGATAGTTTAGAATAAGATGATGTTGCTGTGTGCAATTTCATTATGTACTCGTTTAGTTTATCATTTGTACACGTAGATATTTTCTTAGCGATAATACTGAAAATACCTGCGCATGTTGTTGCCGTTGAAACTATAATTGTTACAACTGCAGGCGCTGTCATCGTTATTGTTGATAGTAATAATCCAGTTCCAGCAATAACAGCAGAAACCGAGTATACCATTATATCAATAACAACCATACGTCGCCGATATTTTTTTACCTTTATCGTGTAATCGTCGATGATATTTTTTAGTTTGGTTTGACACTCACATACTTGAGCGTATCTGTGACGTTGAACATCGATAAATGACTCTTGATTCATTATATTTATCTAGATAACTAATTGAGGAGTTTCACATACAAATTCCAAGCACCACCAGTATAGTGCTCTGGTTAAATTTTTATCAGATGCCTCCAGCAGAAATGTTTCTTCCGCATCTTTATTTATTATAACGGATACAACTCCAGAAAAAGTATCGATTGAATGACGCCATGGAAATGTAGTAAATATACTGAATTTTGCTATGCTAAATATAGACAGCCTGTATACGCCAGTAATTTCTGCGGTGTGTTTGAGAGTATTATCTTGCAGTGTCCATACTCCTAATCCTGATGCTATTGTGTATACTACGTTGAAGATCTGCTTGTGAGGCATTCCAGCAAGTAACTTTGTTACTAGATTCGTTTTTTCAACGATATTAGGAATTCCACTAACAATATCGTTGATTTTCATGTTAATGTCGGTAAGTTTTATGTCAACGACTGGTGGAGTTCCAAAAAAGTCATGAATAGATCTGTTTACATTTCTATGGAAATTCAGAAACGTTTGCATGTGATTGGTAAAATCAGTTCTAACAGCGGTAATTTCATCATTGACTGTCATTAATGATTTATTGCTATCATCGACGTATTTCTTCGTTGCAGCGTCAAAATCTGTTTCTGGTGTTCTGAGATTATTAATACTTTATTATTATTCATGTCGAGAAATGCACGCATTATACCACCGCGCACTGACACGTACTTGGATTCTTGATCATCGACGTATTTTTTTGTTGCTGCGTCTGTATCCGAGGTTGGGTTCATAAGATATGTATTTTTTCTTCCTGACATAATAATGTCACCGGTAAATACATCACCAGTTTTCTTAACATAGTCGTTAACCGATTTACCGGAATCCTGTATTTTACCTTGATCAGTAAAAGTAACGATATTATTAACAACCGCATTGGGAATTCGTACAAGTACATCTGGTAGTTGTATGTTACTCTTTTTTAATCGTCCTTGTTTGTCCTGAAAAACGACGACTTCATTTTGATCCACACTTGTGATATTTAATAAATCATCGATTTCATTTCTGAGCTGATCAAGAGTTGCATATTTAGATAAATCGACCTTCTGGGCTCTACCTGAGGATCTTCCATAAATATCTACCATTATATTTACTGATATCTGTTTAAGTGTGATGACGTGGTATACCGTTCAGTAGTGAACGCGTGCACGACTTTATGAGGTGGCGCTGCTGATTTTGATACAGCATCAAGCACGGCGAGGGTTTCACGACCGCATATTGGGGGATCAGTTATTTTTTGTGTTGGTAGCGTTGAATACCAGATTGGAATACTTTTATCGCCGGTAACGTACTCTAAAAATTCTTTTGGTGGTGCTAATCCATACGAATCGAAATAAATAATTCCATGTGGATCAATTGCATATCCTACCCAGTGCGTGCCTGGGCCAGAGTTTTTATCGAGATTAATGATACCGGTTTCATGTTGCATTGCAACGGTAGGTAATTGATCGCGCATAAAAACGCCTCTGAAGTTTTTTATTTTTAATTTTTTAGCAGCATTAAGTAAATCAAAATTGGACATGGGTGATATTAGTAAACTGTCCCGGGAAATCTTAGACCCTTTCCGTACCACGAATGCGGGGTCCCTGGTAATTTTAGACCCTTTCCGTACCACAAATGCGGGGTTCCTGGTAGTCTTAGACCTTTTCCCTTTTTTTTGGAGGTTTTTATTCCTTGTCCGGTTGCTTTCTTTAATGCCATTCCAGCAGCTGTTCCAACAGCGCCTAGCGCAGCTGCTTTTGCAACAGCTGGGGCTGCAGCTGCTATTAAAGCTGGTATAGCTGCGAGAAGTGGAAATATACCACCCGTCTTAGCAATATCTTTGATGGCGCCCGCAGAAAGATTAAGTTTTATACCTTTATTTGATTTTTTGGCTTCATTGAAGTTTCTGAACTGACGCTCGGTCAACGATAATTTATTTGAACCGCTCATCTGTTCTCGCTTTAGCGATATTTTTATTCCACAGTTATTTTTGATGCTGATTGCAGCTTTTTAATCTGACCAGGAGTCAGACTCACACTAACGTGATGATATGACATTATAATTATTATGAACGATCTAATTACATGTTTTCTACTGGAGCATCAATAACTCTCATTTGTCCACCAACACCTTCGAGTAACATCGATTTATCGCTGAGTATAACGGCGATTGCTCTATAATTAGGAATAGCTCCAACATTTCTATTAACACGAGCTCGCAAATGAATATCTACAACAGATTGTCTGGTTAAATCTAAATGTTCGAGTGAAAAGTAATAAATCGGATACAGCGTTGTAAAATCTAGCTGTGATATTTGTAAACCAGTATCAATGTTTTGATCACGGCCCATGAATGTCATTAATCGATGATAGGCACGTGCTACATGATTTTGATCGAAATTCAACAAAATATCCTCGGATGGTTCTTGATGTCCATTAATCCTTAATGAAACCTCAGAAACACCAAGATCGTCAAATATCATAATACTAAGATTTTGATTGTTTATTTGTGCAGTATTTTGAAACGCAATAAATATATGTCTTGGTGCAGAAACACCTTGCTGAGAAGCTATTTGCCATGTGAATAGACCATTAATAGCGTTCTCTACAACATCTGTGGTCATAGTCAACCATGACAACGTTGATTTACCGCCTTGACTCATAAAAGATAGCAACCGGTCTTCTTCAGATATTGACGGAGTCATCACTGGCATCTACAATGAAAGTTTTGTTAGTACTACTATACCAGGATCAGTACCGGGGGGGTCGCCAGATTTTATCATTGTCAGTGCCTTTTTGTACTAGTACAACTGCGTGTTTGGCTCCGAAAATGACTTTTCTAACATTTCTACAGAATCCAAAGATATGTGACAGTGGAATTGCACATGAAAATACTCTTCTATTACCTTTTAACATTGCTCGACGTGATCTAAATCCTAAGTTGAAATCTGGATCAGCACCATGAACCACCGGCCACACATCAGCATCAGCGTTGTTGGCGAAGTTTCTTGGTCGTCTTAGTTCATATTACCGATGCTCTGGAGAATCAGTTGTATCCTTTGCAAACATCATTGATGGACCAGCTGATCTTGAGTAATCGTCGCTGTATCTTGCAAGACCTAGTATTGTCGTGGCAACGTCGATGTCTTTCTGAATTGATTCAATATTTTTTCTGTCAATCATGTATGTAGCGCTATCAAACAACGCCATAATACCATTATTAACAAAACCGACACTAATATCAGCTCCATATTCTACTGGTGCTGCAGGAGCAACTTTATTTAAAATTTCACCTTCGACTTCAATAAATGCCTCAGCGGGTAGGAAATATCTGCTTGTATCTTGAACCTGTAGTTCAATTCTTCCACGCTGATCTGGCATTCGTGCGTCATAAGAATAATACTGATAATCACGCACAGACTCATCTTTGAGAACTGGTGCGTCCATGTCAAACGTGGGGTCAGATATGCGCTTAAACATCTTTATTATTATCGTCTTCGTCTAACACGAAGACCACTTCGGGAAGTGAGACCACTTCCTGCTATCAGACTAGCGGTTATATTTTTTTCCTTTCTGACATTGGTACATCAGCCAACTCCGCTAGTTTTTGATTAGCGGCTTGATTTATTATTTTACTTACACTTGCGGGCATCACTTCAGTGCTGGCCAATTTCACAGGTTGAGGTCGGGCCGCTTGTGGTCTGCGTATTAATCGTGATAGTCTATCTTTAATTGCTGAGAATGCTTTGCTAGCAAGATTACCAACAGCGCCTATACCCTTTTCGCGAACAACATCAATAGCTTTCATTCCTAGCTGCTTTGCAATCGGTATTGCTTTTGGGGCTATTCTTCTAAACAGACCCTGAACAGCATCACCTAGTCCATCTCCGTAGGTCGTTTTGTATACTGGTAATCGAGAGTTTATTACCCTGACCATGGTAGGTCCACGTTGAGTACCATGCACGATCATTTTGTTATTAAGTGACTTTATCACTAATTACATACTTAGTCACTATGATAATCATCGGCGATTTCATTAATGAGAGACCGATATACATTAATATCCATAATTCCACCTGTAAATAATCGTTGACAAATATCAGCTGCTTCATTAATGATTTCTGGGGAATTATTACCAGCTCGTTTTCCTCCAATGAGGATTTCTAGTCGATCAACATCAGCAAGAACGTTATTGGGACAGGTAATAAGACCACTCCCTAAACCACTTCCAGTTGCGCCAGGATCTTGATATTCTTCCTCTGTTATTTTGACTGGTTGTTGTGATTCTTCTTCTTGTTGTTGTCGTTGTAGTAGTGTTTGTAGTCGTGGTATTGGTTGCTCTGGTGATGGTAATTTGAGTTGTGGTGATGATATTGGTGATAATTCAAATTGTCGTGGTGTTCGTTGTGATGCTTTTTTACTTGGTTTCGATGGTGTTTTGAATGATTCTGGATAATCACGAAGTAATTGCTCAAATGGTTCTGGAGATTGTTGCCTTTTACGTTTTTTTCTTTCCTTTTCTTCTTCTTGTTTTCTTAATTGTTTTAAATCATTGATTTCATTAACATAAACCCGATATGATGGATCATCAGCTCTAGCTTGTTGAACATTCATATATATATACGATATAATGATTTTTGCCATTGTTCACTGCTTTTAATATTTTTAGCGTATTTAGGTTTCATTAATTTATTTCTTTGATTAAAATTATCCCTAGCAAATTCAGCCAATTGTTGTAGGTTTCAATGTTGTTAATTGTTTTAATAGTTACTTCATCAAATTTATTTAACAGTTCAGCATTAATTATAGGATCTACTGATTTTGGTTCAGGGGCTAGTGCTTCAGCGCCCTCAGGTATTTGTTGTATTGGTTGAGCAGCAGCTATTTCGGCTGGAAGTCCACGTAAAATCTTTCTTGCCTGTTTTGTTCTTTTTGCTATTTTTCTAGTTGCTTCAGCGGTTTTTTCTAATGCAGGAAGAAGACTTTTAGTGGTCTCAGTGATAGGTTTAAATAACTGTTTTGTATCCTCTTCAAATTCAACCTGAGATTCCTGACGAGATTGTAGTTGTTGTTTAACTAAATCACGAACAGGTAGTTATATTTTCTAATTGCCTCTAGTTGCTCTCGAGCTAATCTAGCTGAGTGTGGTTCTCCAATACTCATTATTGATAATATTTATACTGGCTGTTTAATTTATAGCAGCAGAGAGGCTGAACGACATACGCGTAGTGACCAGCACGTGAAAAAATCTGGTCAATTAGAGAAGTTTTTATTGTTAAGGCAAAAACTTCTTTTTTCAGCCTTCGTAGGAACCCTTAGTTTTCAAAAATAAGGTCTCTAAAAAGTTGTAGGGTTCAGCCTCTCTGCTGCTTAATAAGATTTTAAGATGAAAGCCATTCATCCTTAATGGATATCAGATTGGCACTATTTTCATTTAGGACCAAGTAGACTTCATAAAAAGTCTTTTAGTGAAAATGCTGTGTTGATTTGACCGTTCATAAAGCAGAAGTAGCATAAGATTTTCAAGATGGCTATTGTGGCAGCCATATTTGATTGGCACCATTTTCACTTAGGACTAATATGACATCATAAGAAGTCTTGTAGTGAAAATCAGATTGGCACTATTTTCACTTAGGACTAACAAGACATCATAAGTAGTCTTTTAGTGAAAACTCCATGTTGATATGACCATCCATTCAGGAGAAGTAGCGATGACAAAAGTTTCAAGAGGGTTGTCATGGTAGCCATACTGGATGTCCAAGCAGCACCATTTTCACCATGGGATGAATGTAAAGTTTCATGGCAATCCTCCTAATGTGAAACACACCCATACATTAAAGATATGAATTCAGAAATGAATCCAGTAAAAATCTCCCAAATTTTTTAGAGACCACAGCAATATACCTTTCAGTATAGATTCAGATTCAAAGAAGATTTTGCAAAGTGTGCATTCAATATGAAACCAATTTCTGAAGTAAGCTAGACCTATTACCAAAGGGGTTCCACTCACAACAGTCTGATCAGCAGGGCCTTTAATAGGAACCTCTCTTGTGCAGACAAAGTTTAAAAGGGTAATCAGGGGACATAACTCTAAAGGAGGATATCGAGTGCTTGAAATGTAGGTTGTTCAAGGTCTCACCAACATCAAGGTGATACACATTGTTTAAATGCAATATTTCCTACTGAAGCTAAGCTGTGAAAACCAAAATGAATAGATGTGGCATTGGGGGCCAAGGCAGGGCTATAGCTGTATGAAAAAAAACATGATGGCAGAGTTTACCAAATTTACCTCTGAATGGGATGATATATCTGCATGCAGAGATTCCAACATCTGAAAACTGCTGACAGAGGTGACATCTGTAATAGTTCTGATGGAATTTGTATCATTGTCATAAATTATCTTGGCTTTCATTCACCCAGGTCAAATGTGATGGTCACCCATCTTTCTTTGGACCAATGTAAGCGTATGTCACATGTGATACCTGTAATTACAGAAATCAAGACAACTGCTGATACATACAAAATCAGTCAAGCATCATGCTGAACAACTTTGAAGTGAACATTATAAATTATGATAAATTCCAGAGAAAAATGCCCAAAAACCTCATTACATCGAAATTTTCTTTTATCACTTCCTTGACATTTACTGACATAACTTACAAAAGGATCAAGAACTGAGTTGAACTGTAAGCACTGTAGATATTGAGGTAATTAAGATGGCATTAATTAGCTACAATACAGATATCTGAAGTACAAAATATTTGTATGTGAAGTACAGTGAGATTAGACTGAAAACTAGATGGAGTATACTTCTCAGATAAAACAAAATTCCAAGGAATCACTCAAATGATGAAAGGACACAAGATAGATCAACACTTGCGAGGCCTTGTAAGCAGCACGCTGACAAAAGACGAGTGGTCGTAGTAACTGGCAACTGACAGGATGAAGGGCCCAATCACTCTATTCAAGAAAACAGAGTGACCGCCATCTAAGGCAAGCAGACAACTGTTTTGCACTTTTAGTATTAAAAAATAAGCCCCCAGTCATAATATTTTAGATCAGGAGGGCTGGATTTGCAAGGTGGCGAACTTACTTATACTGTGTCATGATCAGGTAATGTATATGAAGAAGAAATTTGTTAAACAAGTTGAATATTATACATAACAAGCTGCTTGCAGTGAGTGGCATACATGTTTTAATTTTCACAAATTTTCATATACAAAGAACACTTGTTTTAGACCATCACATAGTTTTAAAGACTGTGTATTACTATAAGAAATTGCAATGCAATTACTAAGGGATACATTACAGTCTTGTCTACCATATTTTTTACCTGATGTCATCATACTACTAAAGACAAATCATGATATAGTAAACCCTGCCTAATGACTACTCAGACGCTATGATGTTAAGAACCATTTTTTCCCATCAGTATATCTCTTTCCAAATTCCAGAATAAGGTCACCCTGCTATTACAAATTTGCAATCAGTAATTCAGGACTGTTGATGATTCCAGGTGATTTTCTAACTGCAAAAGCCATTACATGTACACCCTGCTATGTCGATTCATTTAACAGTGTTTTTTGTTTATACATCATCAAATAATTGAGACCCTTTTCCACTACAAGTCATCTGTACTTCATAAAATACATTGTTGCTCATGGCCATGCCAATTTCAATCACAATAGATGCACAGTTTTACAGAGTATCTCTGATGATTCTAGCTGCAATGGAATGGTATCACACTAGCCTTTTTCTGCATTCATAGAATTCAGATTGCATCTCCATGATTGAACTCTATTATTACGTACAGTACTGCTTAAAATATTTTTCAAACAATTTGATTGCTTTAAAAACATTATAAACCGTGTTTTTGTTTATGTACTGTATGTTCTCAATTGCATATAAATATATACAACTTAGCTGTGTTTTTGTTAACCCTTGTTGATATTATTTTGCCTAGGTGCACACATCCTCCTACTAATGCATTAATTACTATGGTAATAATGATTGCTTCACTACACATATTTTCACTTTATGTCATACTTTTGATGCACATATCCCCGATCTTAAGCAGGGTATACCTGTATCATATGCACTTATACCATCATGAATTTAAAATCTCTTAAAATACCACAAACGAATCTGTAAGCAAAGAACAAGAAGCCCAAGTGGGTAACCTGATATCACTCACCTGTTAATTGACAAATGCAAGCTTGTGAAAGTAAATTCTTACACATAGAACTGGGGAGTGGAAAGTAATTAGTTGCAACATTGTCTATTGGGCCTAACAAAATATTACTGTTTCTGGTTTCATGCCAAACAAGAAACATGATTGGGTTAGTTGGTTGGTTATCCCACTCCATTTTTGTCAACAATGAACTATGATCGCAAGACCCATTTATTCTTTTTGGAAATGACTTCATGACTATTATATAACACTGCACAATATTTTAAGATAGTTACATATACAGTCTCTATATAATTACTTAATATAATAATTTTTGCTTGTCTGATGTAACCTGCTGTACTTTGAAGCAACTGTGTTTAGCACAAAGTAAGCTATTACCGAATTATGCTATTCAGTCTTTATCCAGAAGGTGCTAAAAATATTATAAGACAAGTAAAATCAAAATGAGCATGAGCTCTATGAACAAAACAAAATGTGATCTGCCACAACATTCTGAAAATCTGGCATTTGCTTGTTAATTGTTCTTCTTAAATTTCGTGTTATGGTCAGAAAATTTCTCAGGTTGTTGCCTGGAAATTGGATGATCCATATATCTGGATTAATGACCGTAAGTTGTTCTGTAGAAAAGCATAATGGGGTATTGCTTTTTACCTTTTATTGAAGGCCAAGTATACAAAATATAACTCTAAAATAATGTGTGACTAATAACATTTAATGGATGAAATGGCATAAATGATGAATATACATATAATACGAACATCAATTAAGGCATTTTAATAAAGCTATACCATTTTAAGGTGCTTTTGTCTTTTTAAGGTTTTTGGACAATGAGGTTATTTACTGGAGTGCATTAGAGATCACAACAACATTTTGGTTTACTTTTCAAGGTCTTTTGCCAAGAAGTTTTGACTTTTTGGTTTGGCAACGAGGGTAAAGTGTCTTGCCTAAGGACACAACATGGCAATCCAACCAGCCTGGCCTGAGAATCAAGACTGGTCCTCCTGCTAACCACTAAGCTACCATACCTCTGGCGTGCATCAGAAACCCACAATCAATACCTACCTGACATTTAAGCTCAAAAGAACATATCCCTTCCAAATTGATATAAAATCTAAGTTTACTTAAAGAATTTTGTTATCTTTATGTTGTTTTTGTTTTATATATTTTCTTCAGCTTCCAATTATTCAATTTAATTCCAAAGGTGTATTATTTTACTAATTTACATAATTTATTTCATTATAGCCTGGTAATCTAAAAACACAACATTCACCAGTTTACGATAGTTTGGTTGTGTTCATTTGGGTCTTCTAACATGATGTGAGTTTACTATAGTTTGGTTGTGTTCATTTGGGTCTTCTAACATGATGCGAGCTCATTTTTATACTGAATCTCAATTATATTCATGAAACAATCCAGAAATGTATTGCATAAGCAGAAGCCGTTAAGTGAATTATAGGTTATTAATTTTATTCAATTTTAAAATTATGAAAATGGATATATCTACCAACTTGCATACATACACACATAGCTTAATATGCTGGATATTGAAACCAGACCACCAAATTAATAAGAATACTTTTTCTAAGTCACATTAGTGATCTTATTATCAGAATTGTACTGTTCTTCACCTGTCCCCATGGCCAATACATAACCGTGGCTGGTCCAGCGCTTGCTGGGGGTCCATACCAAACTCCACCATATTGAGTAAGACCTGTACATGGCCCTGTGGCTGCATGTAGGCCCCCATCACCCCATAGCTGGCCAGCAACTCACCTGGAGCGTGTAAACACATGTTACTATAAGAATAGTTGCGCATAAATCAACATCTCACTTATTCTGTCAGCTACTGTATACATAAAAACATCTAAATACGCACTGTGTGAAATGATAATGCTTTGAATGGGATTTGTTTGACTGACCGCAAATCCTAACAATCTGAGTAACTATCTGCCACACCATGGTAAACCACTATTGGGAGTTTACATGGTTTACTGTTGTGCAAATATTTGCTGGAAAATGAAACAAGAGATGAAGTCTATGGGCTCAGAATCTTTCCTCAATGTTCTGGCAAACATCTGCAAATATCATCCATTGCATGACTGTCATTCTTGCACGATCAATTTATGAGTACATAAATTCCATCCCAAAATACAGTGAAACCTGTTTTAAGAGACCACCCACCCACCCCTTCTGCCAAAACAGTGATTTTTCAAGACAGAAGGTCTCTCATTAGTGGTCATGTGGTTTTTCATTGACAGGTGGTCTTCCAAAACAGTAGTCTCTCAAACCAGGAGTGATTGTACAAATAGATAGTTTTACTTAAACACAAAAAGCCCATACACAGTTCATACAATCCCATTCCCATACTCAGTTCATACAATCCCAAGCCCATATTCAGTTTATACAATCCTAAGCCATACTCTGTTCATACAATCCCAAGCCCATACTCAGTTCATACAATCCTAAGCCCTTACTTCATACCATCCCATGCCCATACTCAGTTCATACAATAACGAGCCCACATTCAGTTCATACAGGTGGCACTCCACAGTTTCGTATTTTGCATAGGGTCAGAATTTTAAAGAAAAAGAATTTCATTGGGTTTCCTCACTGGTTATACTGGCTATTTAAAAAAGACCTTGTATATCTTACATACCGTTCAAAGAACCTTTAATTCCCTTTATTTTGGTGTATGATTGATGGGTGTAATATGGGTTATAGAGTATACGGCTTGGTCTTACTCCAGATGTGTACCTTTCAAAAAAGTGCTGGCTCCACTTGGTCATTTTCACTTCCTGAACTTCAGAGGTAAATTGTAGAAAAAAGAGCTGACAACTTTTTTTACATTTTATATATTTGATAATTCATTCACTGCACTTTCAGAAACTGGTATTGTCTAGTCTGGCAAAATTTATTTTCCCTCTTTTAATAGCTGTTAAGGATAGTGTACTTTAGACAAATTCAGGCTGATTTCTGGAGCACAAGGGAGCGGTCATTTTAGTTAGCAGTGTGCTAAGATCATTTACAATTTCCAAAAGTACAATATCCAAAGAAATGTCAGTCACATTACATTAAAGTAGCATAGAGATATGCCAACATTCTCTCCACAGTGCATGTTTTAAATGCAAACAACTTCACCTTACATAAGTCACTCTCTCAAAAGTACATAATAACTGGTGAGCGCCCCCCAATCCCAAGCCCATACTCAGTTCATACAATCCTAAGCCCTTACTCAGTTCATACAATCCCATACCCACACTCAGTTCATACAATCCCATGCCCATACTCAGTTCTTACAATCTCAAGCCCTTATACAGTTCATACAATCCCATGCCCATAGTCAGTTCATACAATCCTATTGCCCATACTCAGTTCACACAATCTCAAGCCCCTACTCAGTTCATACAATTCCACTGTTCAAGTACCGCTGACATAATGTTTGGCAGAGAACCATGCATTGGTAATACATGTAGAAGAAAATCAGCAACTGGATAACATGAATAGTTAAAGCAGACATGTACCTACCACCTCAGCACAATAGCGGCGATATGGTGCTAATGTATTCATAACAGCAAATCAATAATAATTCAATCAAAAATGTGCATAAAGAATCATAATTTTTAATCATCCTATTACAGATCATAGTGTGTGTGAATTCAACACAAAACTTATTGTAAGAATAACATAAGGAAAGACACAGCACAATTACATTTCATTATGTACATCTATAGGTATCATGGACACTAATTAGTGTTGAATATTTTTAAAACCTCTAGAATTTTCTCTGCTAGGTTCCATTTGAATCCAAATACTTAATTCCTTGCTAATAAACTCACACAAACTTATGAAGTACTATAAATCTGGCCTTTAAAAGTATTCACATATGCTATACATGTCCAACAGGACTAAGTAAAGCTCATAAAGTGAAATAACCCAATTCATTTTAAGTCATCACTGCCTTAAATGTAATCGTTTAAGTCATCTGTTTTAAAGATTTTTGGCAAATCTGTGAACAACGGCAATGTTTCTTTGAAGTGGATTTTTCTCCAAGTATAAAATGCAAAGCATGATTATTTTAGAAACAAAACTCCTCATTTTTGGTACTTCAGATGCATAATCATTGTTCTGCAGTAGATTTGTCAACCAAACCCTGATATCTCGGGACCCGGTTATGTCGACGATTTTTTGACACCCCTGACATAATCGAGATAACCGGTTTGACTGTAGCATACAATGCTAATCGGCCAACAGTCATTAAGATAGACGGAGTATCTTTTGCTGTGATAAGAAAACACCAAAGGATTGATTAAACTTGTGAAAAGGCACAAAATGGAAGGTATTTGCAAGGCCTCTTAAGAAAATAAGCAGACCAAGCATGAATGGAAAAGAATTATGGGATTTAAAACCAAATGGATACCTGGTTATGCTTTAGTACCTTTATTGCTTAATCAAGTTAAAAGATATGGATAACATCCACTTTTGTTTGGAAGAGCTGGATTTGCATTGTAGTGGATGTTCTCAGAGCATTTTACAATCAGGTAATTTATCCAATGAAAAAATCCTAGAGTCACTAAGATGGCCATGACAGACATCGATCAAAAATGAAAAGTAGAATCTTACAATTGCAAATGTAATGACTTTTCTGATTTGCTGAATGTGAAGTTTGGGCAGTAAAAATCTACAATACAGTCAGAAACAATGACATTATTGTTATACCATACATGCAACTCTCAGCCTGATTTAGTGTCACAGGCAATTTCATTGTGACATCATACCTGTAACTCACAGCATGATTTAATGCCTTAATTGCATACTGACACCATTCATGTAACCCTCATCATGATTAAATGCCCAGACAAGTGCACGGTGACATTATACATTCAACATTATTTAATGCCACTGACAACTACATAAATGTAACTCAACATGATTTAGTGCCCAAGACAATTACACCAAACATGTAACTCAAAGCATGATTTAGTGCCACAGACAATTACATTTTTAGGCTATTCTTTACTCAAAATTTGCAAAAACATATTAGGATAGCAATAACCGTGTTATAATTTTAAATCTGCTCACATATATTGGTTGTGATACTGATTTCAATCATTGGCTTGGCTAGTGCATGCTAATAAAACAAAATTTGCAACACTAATTTCAGATAGAACCATGCCTCTTTACCTGTTGTAGTGGAAGTAACCATTGCAGGAATGATCGTGTGGTATGGTCTTTTGTTGGGAGCAATCACATTAGGATGGCTTTCTTCAAGGGAGAAACCATTTCCTCTGTTCTGCAAATAACATTTCTGATAAGAGTTACTTTTAATGTATTTTTATCACAATGACATTCTAGCTGCAACCAAACTTTTTATTTTTTAAAAAAGTTGAGGACAGTGCATGTTTTGTATAAAAATTAGTTTACTGTTTATTTTTATATCTTCTAGCTGAATCCTGTGAAGAAATGATAACTGACACAATTTTATCTATCACCTGAAGACAAAATAAACATGTGAATACAAATGTTTTGATAACAATTATGTTATACCCACGAATATGACACTAATGATGGTGCAAGCTTTTTGTTAGCAATTTTTTTATTGTCTCATTCATATCTACTGGTTAACAGGTGCAAAAGATTATATTTGGTACAATTAATTCTGACCTTTGTCTGCAACAAGATTTCCTGTCGGACATTAATTTCATGACATATGACCCAATAATAGGGACTCACTGTAATTTTAAAAAAACCCCACTGTATGCTTTAATCAGTGCAAACCACCCTTTTCTGTCAAAGCTTGCAGAAAATTTCCCTTCTGGGGGCATGTTTCTCAATCCAAGTATGCTTCATGGGAGGGAAGCTACTACTAAAATCTACCAAGAACATAGTAACATTGGTTTTCTTTTAACTTACCACTATACATGCTTCTTGTCTCATTAACATTTTAACTTTCTAGATGAAGTCAAGTCTCAAAAATGAATTTTGTACATACTTTATTCAGCATGAATATATAGGGAGAGACAAACCTTCAAAGTGGAGGCTCTCAAAACAAACTAAGGGAGCTAACTCTTCTAGTATGTAAATAAACATGATCAGTACATCGTTTATAATATCAACAGTGTGCACTTATTACAATGATCTTAAATCTTACACAAGAGTCTCCCTGAAAGGAATCAATACTATAATGGAATCCAATATGAGCCTGTTTCTTCATCTGAACTCACCATCTCCGATATTCTTGAGAAGCTCCAACATACCATATTTGGTAACAAAACTATTTTCTAAGTTTGATCAACTATACATGCAGTACAAAATTTGTTGTCATGGCCTTTGACCTTAAACTGATATCATTGACAGAAACAATCACTTAACTTTTCAAAACATCATATATATATATATGTATATAAAATAGAAACTTATTGCAATGGTATCATTCAGATATATCCACAAACTTGGGTTTCACAAAATCCATTCATACTTGTGTTATTATGCTCGCAAGAAAAGTTGAGTAAGGAACCTAAGTCAAGAACTTTGACCTAAATATCAATGTCAGCGTGCTGACTATTGACTTGTTCACTGGAGTATAAACAAATGAAAAACTGCCAAAAATTCAATGGCAAATGTGGAGCCATATTTACAAACTAAATTTAAGTATAACCAATACAAGCAATGACCTCTGACTTGACCCCAAGCTTAATTAGACCTGGTTTTCAAAACTCCCTCACAAAAGTGTGGATATGTTGGTGGTCATATCTGCATAATTTTCATTCAGAGATAATTAAATACTGCAAGAAGTGTTTTCTGAAAATCCAGTGTCAATACTTCCATTCATGGAAGAGTAGTGATAAATTTTTTTTAAAGGCTACAGTACCATGCAATAGGTCAGATGGGCTTCATTATTATTATTTAGAACCTGCTACAACCAGTGAAAAGTGTTTCAATGAAAACTACAAGTCAATATGGACATCCCTTAAAGCAGACTAGTGATAAACAATTTTCAAGATGGCCGTCATATATGCGGTCTGATCAGCACCATTTTTATTTAGCACCAAGTAAATATCATAAAAGGTGTTTTAGTGAAAATCCCAATGCCTACATGACCATCTGTTCAGACATTTTCTTCTACCTGCAGGGTGAAGCCACAACCCTCTGGCACGATTGCTGATCCAAACCCCATGTAGTTACTGTTGATAAATGAGCAGGCATTTCCCTCTTTGTCACAAACACTGAAATACACTGTATCGCTCCCTGTCATCTCCCCATGATATATGTCGGACAGTTTCCTGAAAAATGAAAGAAGATGATAATGGAAAATGCTGAAATTGTCTGCAAGTCATGTAGTTCTTAAAACATGGAATAGGCAAGACTGTTGATTAGAACTGAGTGCAGCAGCAGACACCTTGATCAAACATTAAATACACAATTATTCCAGATGACCTAATCTATCCAAAAGGTGATTATAGTGTATTTCACAGTGAGCAGGATTGAAGCCCAAGTGGGTCAGGTATCACTCACCTGCCTTACATAACAGTTGACAATTTCATTAGGCAGGTTTATGCAGAATTTTAACAATATATTTTATATAAACTATCTCCTCCTGATTATACCTACATTGTTATATCCTCATAAAAATTCTTTCTAAAGGTAAAGGCATATTTAATTTACAGTCTCTTGCTCATACCAGAAATCATCCACAATCTTGATGATAAACCCATTTACCAAGTTTTCAAGAAACTGTATTCAAAATAGCTCCAAACAGGGGCCCCGAGTGGCCGAGTGGTCTAAAGCGCTCACCGTTACGGATCACTGCCATCTCACCTCTGTCTGCGTGAGTTCGAGTCTCAGGCTCGGCTAACGTGGGCACGTGAGAAAGCCTGCCAGTAGCTTCTTGTGGGTCAGTGGTTCTTCCCTGGGTTTTCCAGGGTTCTTCCTCCACCAATTATACTGGCCGCCATGTATAGCCTATCTTGTGCTGAAAAATGGCGTTAAACCCTACAACAACAACAACAACAACAACAGCTCCAAACAGGCAGCAAGTCAGTCACATGCAAGATATCTCATTAATATGAGTTCACCCTAATTATAATAGAACACGTCTATGACTAAAATAATGTAAGCTTCAGGTGTACTAAAGTCTGATTTGAGTTCAGTCTCCTGAGTGGCAACAATCTCAGCCAATCATATCCAAGATTACCTAATTTAAAATGCACAGATCTTGCTCGTAAGCACACTTATCCAACATCTTGATAATATAACACTATTTAATAAGTTTGATTCAAATTTAAAAAGAAGTATTGTTGATAGATTGTTGACTTTCTCAGCAAATCGCATGCAAGATCATACCATTAATATTCACAAATTTCATCCATACTCCTACTTAAGCAAGACCTAATTGACATTGACCTTCACCTATTTACCAAGTCAGAAATTCTATGAACAACGGTCTAATCATTGAATCATATGCAAGATCACCTCATAAATATGCATTGGTCACATGAAAATCATCCAACATCTTGACAATATTAGCTAATTTACCAAACTTAATTAAAACCAGGTCAGAAATAATGTCTCTCAAGTGGGAAGCTAGGACTGCCAATCATGTGCAACATCACCTCATTAATATGCATATATTATCTTGCTCATAATAAAAACATTATTTATCTTGGTGACATACGCAAATTTATCAAGTTTGATAAAAATGTCATCAGAAATTGAGTCGCTGAAGTGTTGACAACCTCTATCAATCATATGCAAAATGACCTCATCCAGGATTTTAATGAATTGTGCATGCTGATCAAATCTGGTTAAAACTGGATCATGAATACAGTCTCTAGAAAAGTAACAAGCCCTGTCAATCAAATGCAAGATCATCTCATTAACTGCTTGGATCCTGCACTATATGAAACCATTGCAAGATTTTTATCTCATCAACCAATACTGTTTATGTCTAACCAAAATTTGATAAAAAAAAATATACCTTTAATAGGGATGGTGCTGGCTTTAATAAAAGTTGTCGCCAAAAAAATCGCCAACCTCAATATTCTGTCGTCAATTTTTAAAAAATGTCGACATTTTCATAATACGGTACTATCTGTTTATCTCAACATCCTTGGGACCAAGGTAATATTATCGACATAAGTGGGTGTTTAGATAAGTAAGGGGGGGGGGGGCTGAAAATAAATTAAAATTTTGCATACAAGTGAAATTTTTAAAGAGATGACCTGTCATCAGTGACTAGGATTTATGCAGACCAAAAAAAAAATGGAAATTTTGATTAAACGAAGACAACTAGTATGAAATACACTTGTATGTTGACAACTTACATTTGTGGAGTATACTCCACAATGTGTTAAATAATATACATGCATATGAAAATCCATGAATTCAAGTATTCGAACATATGTTAGAAATTTCATGTATCAGTCAAATGTCATTAGAAAACACAACTAAAACGTATATATATAAAACGGTAGTCCTCGTTTGATCAATATCCCACCATCAACAAACATGTTTCCCGAAATAATTCACTCTGATATTTATTCTCCTAGTAGCACATGGCTGAATAGTTGTTTATATGCTACATGTACATGTACTTAAATTGGCCTAGATTTTGGTTAGCCAAAGACAACTACCATGATGCCGAGGCTACCAA
Organism: Megalonaias nervosa; assembly: GCA_016617855.1. NCBI lineage: Eukaryota > Metazoa > Mollusca > Bivalvia > Unionida > Unionidae > Megalonaias > Megalonaias nervosa. Next base: position 107,509 of record JAECUM010095356.1, on the reverse strand, counting down.
GGGGATAAGGCTATTCATGTGAACAAAGTTTTAACATTCTTGCAAGATATCCCACCTTCATTTAACTCGACAGCCAGATATCTATTGTTTGAAAATATTGGAGCTTTAATTGGGGTTTTAATCGCCATTTGTAGTGATTGCAAGCATGAACATTTTTGTTGCAAACAGGAAATTTTCACGGTACAATAATTATGTTCCAAACACTATGAAAAATGAAACAATGCTTTTATTTAAGTTTGCTGCCGACTTTCTGTGATCAAATGTCTTTGGCTTGCTTTGATGAAGGTTCAAGTTTTATTGAAGGTGCCACTAAAGGTGCTCTTTGGTGGACCAAACAAATGCCCATTTGTTATTGCTGCAGCAAAATCAAATAACTGTAAAACATTGACCGAGACTGAATTTTTGTTCTCATTTGTTTAGTATACATATAGAACGATCAATACTCTAAAGGTAATCAGTTTTCTTTGAAGTTTCGGCAAAACTATTTTTTTCTGGTACATTTTTCTGGTAGATTGTAGTCATTCCTGTTCCCGATTTCAGAGGTGGTCAATTGTAACTAGTCAGGTGGCATGGCTGTTTCGGTTATATTACAGCACAGAGTACTAAGGCCAGATATCAGCATAAGCGGATTATGATACAACAATGCCATGTTAGGGTGTCTGTCAATATGAACAAAGGATTTGTTTATGTAACAATAGATTCCAGTGCAATTTTATATCCAAGTTTGCAGCTTCCTGACATGGTGCCTTTGAATTTCTCAACTCCAAACCCAAGACTGTATATACAACTTTTAACAGCCAAAAATGTTGTTGCCAAAAATATAGCCAGATGGTATATTTTGTCGCCAAAAAAGGAAAAAAAAATCGCAATTTGTGACATTGGCGAAGCCCAGCATAATCCCTGCTTCAGTATTGGTGACAGGCTCAGCCAATCAGAAGCAAGATCATCTCATAAATATACATGGATCCCAGTTACTTTTGAAATCATCCAAGAACTTGATGAATTAAATCCATGTTCCAATTCTGTTCAAAATCAGATCCCAAATATGGCTTTGACAGTCACGTAACAAGCTCGGCCAATAAGATAAAAAATTACAACAGTATGAGGCATGGAGCTTACTCATTAATAAAATATTCCATAGTCTTAGTGATATAAGCCCACATTTCAAGTCTGATCAAAGTCAAATCAGAAATATGGCTTCCAGATTGGTTAACAAACTCAGCCAATCGGATATAAAATCACCTCATTATTATGCATGGATTTTGCTCATTATCAAATTCATCCAAGATCTTAATGACATAAGCATATATTCCAAGTTTGATAAAATCTGTATAAGAAATCTGGTCTGTGGTGTGGTAATAAGTTTAACCAAATGTATGCACAATTACCTCATTTAGTATTAGGGGACCTCAATCAGTTGGTTCCGCTCTACAGTTATTAAGTACTTTGGAAAGTAGGACAGCTATAAGGGGAAGTTATGTGCATTGAAATGTAACCAATGTCCTCTGAATGACATCAATATCTATTAAATCTCATTTTGAAAACTCCTTTTCAAAGTGTGCATATGTTGATGGCTATATATGCACCATCTTCATTGAGAACCAATTAAATATTTCTGGTTTTATGAAAAAATAACATTGTGCTCGCTTTTATGCCATCACTGTCATCATGTGCTGTGACTTGTGTGCAGCTCACATTTGTGTTTGAAAATTATGCATAAATTATCATTCCTTGAAAAGTTAGAGGTATAATTTGCATAAGAACATCCTTAATTTACAAGTATCATATTGGAAAAATTACTTTTGATTTATGCCAACTTCAATCTACACCATAACCGCAGGATGGCATCTATGGTGTAAATCAAGTGTCACATGTGGAGTGTTTTAGTGAAACCTCATGACAATACTACTCTCTGTTCAGGGGAGGTAACTATATTAGGATTTCATGATGTAGGTAATATCAGCACTTCAATGCATGAGTAGTAACTCATATGTCAATAAGACCAACTCTTCAAGAGGACATGTGGTAAAATAATTTCAAGATGGCCACCGTGTTCATGATCTGATCAGTGCAATTTACTTCAGCACAAAAATTATATCATAATAAATCTTTTATTGAAATGTAATGTCACTATGACTATCCATTCAGAAGTTGCCATAACAAGACTTTAAAGATGGCCACCATAGTGGATATGGTGGCGCTCACCAGTTATTATGTTCGTTTGAGAGAGTGACATATGTAAGGTGAAGTTGTCTGCATTTAAAGCATGCACAGTGGAGAGAATGTTGGCATACCTCTATGCTACTTTGATGTAATGTGGCTGACATTTCTTTGGATATTGTACTTTTGGAAATTGTAAATGATCTTAGCACACTGCTAACTAAAATGACCGCTCCCTTGTGCTCCAAAAATCAGCCTGAATTTGTCTAAAGTACACTATCTTAAGCAGCTATTAAAATAGGGAAAATGAATTTTGCCAGACTAGACAATACCAGCTTCTGAAAGTGCAATGAATGAATTATCAAATATATAAAATGTAAAAAAAGTTATCGGCTCTTTTTTTGGACAATTTACCTCTGAAGTTCAGGAAGTGAAAATGACCAAGTGAAGCTAGCACTTTTTTGAAAGGTGCACATCTGGAGTAAGACCAAGCTGTATACTCTATAACCCATATTACACCCATCAATCATACACCAAAATAAAGGGAATTAAAGGTTCTTTGAACGGTATGTAAGATATACAAGGTCTTTTTTAAATACCCAGTATAACCAGTGAGGAAACCCGGGGAAAATTCTTTTTTTTAAAATTCTAACCCTATGCAAAATACGAAACTGTAGAGCGCCACCTATATTGGTTTTCAGATCAGCAACTTTTTCATCTGGGTCCATCTAGACATAATAAGTCTTCTAGTGAAAATCCAATGTCACAACAGTCAACTGTTTTGCAGTAGTAGACATCACAACATTTTCAAGATGGTCACCATTTGCATTTACAACCAACCAGATGTAAAAAGAAGTCTTTTGGTGCAAACCCCATGTAGGTATGGCCATCCAATTAGGAAAATTAGCTATAAAAAGATTAGGTGGCTATGTTAGAGGTCTCGTCAGTACCGTTTTCATTTAGGAACAACATAGTAAGAAGTCTTTTGTTGAAAACCCCATTTTGATATATTCATAGGACCTGGGAGAGTAGCAATAACAAGATTTACTGGATGACTGATCAATACTATTTGTATTAAGGACCAACTAGACATCATACGAAGTCTTTTAGTGAAGATCAAATGTTGATACAACTATCCATTCAGAGTAAAGCTGGCCACCATGGCTATATTGGATGTCTGAGGGTATATCTGGGGGGTACCATTTTCCTTCAGGACCAACCAGACATGATAAGGAGTCTTTTGGTGAAAACCCAATGTTAATATGACAATTTGATCACAATAAGTAGTGATAACAAGTTTTTCAAGATGGCTGACCTGGAGGCCATACTGGACGTCTATACCATTTTCATTTAGGACAAACATAACATCATAAGTCTTCCAACATAATGCCAATGTAGATAAGATCATCCATTTAGGTGGAGTTGCAATAACATGATTTTAAAAAAAAGCAGGCACTTTTTTGTTGAACATGAAAAAAATCTATAAAAAATATGGGAAATGCAACTCTGATATATTGCTTGTTTTATCACTGAAAACAGCAGAACCCAGAAATCTGAATCATCATTATGAAATTCTCAACTTTTAATCAGTCGTATATTTTGTTATACTTTCTTTCCAAATAACATTCCCAGTACACAGTAAATAACAATATTCAACATAATTTCATTCACTGAAAATGTCACTTAAGCCTACTGGTGGCAACATTTCAAGATATAAATACCAATTAAATAAGTTTTGTCAAGTGAAATTTGTGTTTTAGTTCTATCTTTTAATTCATTTTCATTGTAATCATCATATATGCAAAATTGTCTTTTTGTGAAAGATGTCATTCTACTGTCACAGCTATGTCCGCAATCATTTCCATAAGAACCTAATTAAGTGCTGACCGTGTTTGATCTCCGACTTGTGGAAGTATTGTCGTATTGTTACACTCAATTACAAGCAGACCTGCTTTGTATTATCAAATTATGTCTTTTGTATCAAGGAAAATAAAAGGGGTGGAATAAAAATATGTTAACAGGCATGCCAATCCTACCTGTGTAAGAGCTAGTGGTCATAGTCAAGTGTCAGCTCAACTTATTTCAATTGATGAAATGAAGACTTATACATATTATTATTTAAGTAATATAATTAATAAATTAAACTACCTTAAATTATCCTACTCAATCACAAATGCAATCAAAGACACCAACTAACTGATATGAGTACCTGATGAATAAAAAGCTTTGTTTCAGATATTTAATAAGGTGATGTATGTACCATAGTTTGTAGTGACATTAAACTTCCTGAATTGGAACTCAGAGATTTCTTCAAGGATGAGAAGATTTACTATTAACAACAATGAAATCACAAGGGTTGGAACAAAACATCTGTGCCTTGTATCAATACAATTCACGACACACAGCCTATGATATGATACATTATCGATACACATTATGAACTTGATGGTCTTTACATCTTTAGAAAGTCCATCAGTGGTAGGCGGTGTCCTTTTGTGTGTGTTGACATAATGGCTGTACTTCCAGAATGCAGATTACAGCTATTTAAATGCCATTCTCATCCACGACTTTCAGACAGACTGCGTGGTAGATGACAGTGGTTGTTATTAAATCTTTTAGGTCATTTGTTATTATATCTTTTAGGTCATTTGTTATTATATCTTTTAGGTCATTTGTTATTATATCTTTTAGGTCATTTGTTATTAATCTTTTAGGTCATTTGTTATTATATCTTTTAGGTCATTTGTTATTATATCTTTTAGGTCATTTGTTATTAAATCTTTTAGGTCATTTGTTATTATATCTTTTAGGTCATTTGTTATTATATCTTTTAGGTCATTTGTTATTATATCTTTTAGGTCATTTGTTATTATATCTTTTAGGTCATTTAAGGCAGCTATGTTTAATCAGATGCAGGACTCACTTGGGCATTCATACCCTTTGTTTTGCACAGGATGAATGTTTTAAAACCATTAATTAACCATTTCATCATGTCTCACTTAATTTTTGAAGACATTATGACGTTATCTTCAAAACAATTAATAATGCAATTTCCTTGTGAAAGAAAATCTCATCTAGAACAAATCCAGGCATGGGAGTGGGGATGAATACCAACAAAATCTATCACATTGTACTTCCTGCAGATGTGAATAAACTGCAGTGGCCACAGGTTCTTGGTCTTGTTAGTGAGATGTGAATAAACTGCAGTGGCCACAGGTTCTTGGTCTTGTTAGTGAGATGTGAATAAACTGCAGTGGCCACAGGTTCTTGGTCTTGTTAGTGAGATGTGAATAAACTGCAGTGGCCACAGGTTCTTGGTCTTGTTAGTGAGATGAAAAACCATCTACAACACCAACTCCAATTCTTTAAAATGAATAAAATATCTATGCAAGGTGAAAAACTCGTGTGGTTAGAAATCTGCCCCCTTGAGCTAATTTTATTTATCCCGTCTGCACATTCAGTCACAGATTACGTATCTTTGTATAAAAAAGAGACATTTTAAATTTATTCTGCATGTATGATGTAAGCAGAAATGCTGTCAAGATTTTACCTAAATAATGGAGCTCCCCCCATGTCACCATAATAAGCGGAAGTAGAGAAAAAAATGAGGGGAAGGAGGAAATGGCCAGAGTTCAACATTTACCTAACATTTCAACAGACTTGTTCAATAATGGATTTGTCCATTAGCTTATTAATTCCCCCAATTTACCCATGATGCAACATTCCTTCCACTGAGCAAATCTGTATAGTAATGGCATCAAACAAGCTGTGACTGAACCTTGTGACCTGGACAATTTTAGTGTCAAGTGCCTCAAGACGTATTTGCATGGCATGCCATGTATGTATCACTGTATATGCAGAAATTATGATTTGTAGTAGTTTTAATAATAATAGGAACCAAAATAAACTTTGATTTACTGATTTTATATGAACTAATTCCTTTTTTCCTATTTCAAATACAGTTCATATGATGACGTAACTTGGAAGTACTTGAAAGGTCTGATAAATGGCAAATGGTAATAATACATATACAGAATGAGGACTATAATTGACTAAATCCAGAATTGCAATTGCAGTAATCTAATTAATCTAATGCATGCTGTAATTACTAAAAAGGACATGTAATCATTAAAGGCTATATGTGTGCAAGAGCAAGGGAGCTGTAAAAATGAGCATATGCAACAGTAGAGTACATGCCTTTGTTTATATAAAAAAAACCCAGCACTAAGTAAGCCACAAAGTATGCTTATTTCGTTAAGAAAGGAAACAAACGGTATCAAAGTGGCTAACATGAATTAAGTTATAACTGTTACCATGAGGTGTCGATATTACGCATGCGACCAAGTTAAATATAATACTTATAAATTGGAGCATTTGTTAAAACTAAAGTTCATCAGGAATAAGAATCAAATAATTTTTAATGCTAATAAATAATATAAGGATGATTTAATTTCAATGTTGACCAAAAATATGCGATTCACTAAAAAGTATCTGTTCAATTATGTAACTATATATATATATATATATATATATATATATATATATATATTAAAATTTCTTCTACAAAAAGAATACTGCTAACTATCAAGTTCGACTACTACCTTTTCCAGTAATTTCAATTTTGTTCTGGTAATTCCATTTGTTCTGGTAAATCAAGGGACTAAACTTTGATGAAAAACAAAACCAGAAACCTGACTATGATGTTTATATGTTTTTATCATTTAAGCATAAAAGCAAATAAGATCATTTATTCTTTCACAAGTAAAACAGTCTTAACATTCAAAATCTAATTCAGACATTGATATTTTAAAAAAGCACAACCTTACTACATATCAGATAGAACAGATAATTTTTTTTTCTTCCTTTCTAATTTGTCGTTTCCAGATAAATATAATTCAGACCATTGTTATTCAAAGCACAAGATTTTTCACAGCAACAAACCTGATTATTTACATATCTAGGTTTCCCTGTGAAACAATGAATATATATAAATGTGTATGGAGGATTTAATAATAATAATAATAATAATAATAATAACAATAATAATAATATCAATAATAAATGCTTTAAAAAGGATAGTTTACGTGTAATGGGTTGATTTTTAATGATAATAACAGAGATTCAATCTGGGAAACACACAACCATGTGCACACACTTTTCTGTCAATTTAGGCACTCAAGTTGATGAATCCATAATGGGGTACTGCTTGCTGGAAATAGGGACTGTAAATTCATGCTTATGGTTTCTGATTCCAATGTACCAAAGAGCTCTTCAAGGGAGCCTATTTTCAGGAGTGGCAACAACAGTTATTGAGTAGGTCTATATCCATCTCTCCTTCTTCCTGCTCCTCTCTGCTAGTGCTCTATTGAAATCAAAATATTTTAAAGAAGCCACCTCTAACTGTAAAAGCATTCATTTGTTGATTGTTTCTGAGTATACTCTATTCCTTATCCATGTATGAATATTTTGTTCTGTGTTTCTCTCTGAAGGGGAATATATATAGCTAGCTTAGACAGCTTGAATAAGTTGGGAAACTGTTCTTTATGGTTACTATGTACAATTTTCCTGAGCTCACAGGTATTATCTTTTGGATACTTCTGCTCCAAAATAAGATTTTTCACTAACTACACCAAAGTTTCACTTTCTACAACCAGTGCTTTACTGACTACTATCATGCCAAATTTCTTATCTATTCCTGTATTAGGGTTTTAAGTCCATCAATGCCATAGTCTCCTTGTTCAGACATAGGTCTTTGATTAAATAAAAAATGTTACAGATATCTATATCATATATCATTTTATAATGTAGTTTTTATTTAAGTCATTTGGATTAATGACAATAATATTATGACTGATAATTCTAACACTATAAAATGCACTTTAAAGGTGAGGTTGCACTGCATCTGTAGCGTACATGTACAATACGCTGTGAAATTTCCAGTCATAACTCAAGGTCAATTGCCAAGTTTATGTCAATAACTATTTTGGTCAAACTAGGCCAATGAATTAGTGAATGGAGGTCTTATCAACATCATATGATCCTTGGAATACATTTGTCTTGTAGAGATATCATGCAAACCCTAGTTGCCAATTGGCTCAATAATTAAAAAAGGTCAGAGCATGACTGTTAGGGTATTTCACTACAAAATGACTGAAAAGAATTGGAATCTTTTCTAGTGATTCAGATTTGTTTATTTGATATATTAGGTGACTATATGAGAGAATTAAAGCACGATATTATTATTCTTTAGTTATACTGAAGATCTTTATAAGTCATGAGAGGAAATTTGATTTATCGTTGAAATTAAAGACAGGAAAAAAGCTTTTATTCTTAACAGACAGTACCTTAATAGACTATTGTGAAATTATTCAAGAACTTGGATATTTAATTATTTTCACTGGATCACGTGAAACATTTGAGGAGTTTAGTGACATGCAACGTTCACTGGATTACCTTTAAGTAAAACTTTTGGATAATTAGAACAGTGTTTCTTCATTGGTGCTAGCACATCTGCATATTAGAACCTTTATTGACAATTATTCCCAACGCTATTGTAAGTATTCAGCCATTAAACAGATCCCCCATCCCCACTTTTTCATTGTCCAGTGGGGATGGCATCCCCTACTTAATTTTGTTGAGGTCCCTTGACAACTATTAAAATTATTCAAGACCCCACTGTGTGCAAGTTATTGAGGGAGAGGTGTATAATAGTTGAACAACTCTTCTGGCAACAGTATCTGATAAAATGAACATAAAATTCAGCACACATCATATTCTAAGTGCTGATGCCAGATCAATGGACAGACTGATGGACAGACATCATAAATCCAAAGGCCAGAGTTCCTATGTAGTCAACAGAAGGGAACATATCTTACTTGTCTGGCTGTATAAGAGACCTTCGTTTAGCAGCATACTCCTTGGACAGAAGTTCTGCAACTGGTACATGGACTTTTGTTGGATCAGCACAATACCATGCTGAATCAGCAAAACTCAATCTAAAGGCTTCAATCAATGTATGAAGGTAGGCTGAAGAATTATGTTTCATACCTATAAGGAATTAAAATTATTACAAATAAGTACACAAATGCTGTAAAAAGTCATCCAGTGACCATTCCTCATCTTAACTTCAAATATAACTCAAACTGGTATTATGACCCAACATCCAGACTCACATGATCAAGATCATGTGATCAAGATCGTGTGACTCTGCCACCACAGTCATCACAAGGGATTCTAACAGAATGAAAAGACTGTATGTACTCACTTATAAATCAAACTGCAGAGACCCAGATCTGCTGTTACATAACATGACGGAAGACTTTGGTCAATCTAGTTTGTTAAGACTAATCAGCTGAACAAACAACACTGATTCTGATCTGCTGGCACATTATGCAATGGCACATCTGGGGTCTATGTTGTTTACAGCTGGACTGGACTTATCAGTGAGTACTGATGGTATATGACCAAACAAGTAAATGCAAAAATCCTACATGAAGCACGAGTTTCTATTTACATCCTTTCTTTCTACAAGGAGGTCCAAATACATTACAATGCATTATGTAGCTGATCACCTGACAAGATGTTGAACTAGATTCAATATTGGATATCATGTTCTACCTCCTCAATCAGGTCAGCATGACTGTTTTCCTTAGGATTCTGTTAGGATCAGAGGCATGCTGCTTCATTTTCATCTGTTTTATTACAGGTATTTGGCAAGTTGGATTAACAAGTTATTATGGTTATTGGGAAAGTTAGATTAGTCAATTATTAAGGGAATTGGGCAAGTTTGATTAATAAGTTATTCAGGGTATCAGGTAAGTTAGATTAATGAGTTATTAAGGGCATCAGGCAAGTTAAATTTGTAAGTTATTTAGGTATGGGTTAAGTTAGAGTAGTAATTTATTAAGGGTATCAGGTAAGTTAGATTAGTAAGTTATTTAGGTATAGGGTGAGTTAGATTAACAAGTTATTCAGGGCATGGAGTAAATTAGATTAGAAAGCTTTTATTAATGGTGTGCGATAAGTTAGATAAGTAAGTTATTAAAGGTATGGAGTAAGTTAGATATGTAAGTTATTCAGGGTATGTGGAAAATTAGAAAGATTTCTTATATGTATGTGGGTTAGTTAGATTAGTAAGTTGTTAAGGGTATGGCATCTGTTGTTTTATGTAAATTTATGTAAGTGCAAATTATATCCCGGATATTTCATTGTCATAGTAGTAATTATAGGTTATTAAGCAAATTTAGAGAATTATTTTAAAAGAAAATGTGTTGGCTGCAAAAAATAATTTCATTTGTGCATGTGTGTCTTTTTCTAGTCTTCTTGATTTAAACCACTTGGTTTCAATGTTCAATAAATTTACATAAAACAACAGATGTCGTTATGGCTCATCAATTTCAAGGTCAATAAAAATATTTTCAAGCATTTGCAACAAGTTGAAATAAACTAGTTCAAACATAATAAATTTAAACATTTAATTCCTGTAGAAACAGCCAGGTAAAGTTTTGCAAACACAATGGTTTTTGTGTTTTATTTGTTTGTCTTGTATATGTTTTGTATTTGCCTTTGAAAAAGACTCATTAAGAGTCAAAAGCGCTCAGGCTAGTTAGATACTAGTTTTGCACTGTTCTTTGTCAGTTTATTGCATTTATCTTAATCAATCCCTGACACATGTGATCCCTTGCTGGATCCAGTGCACTTGAAAGGACTGTTATTCGCTATATGATTTGCATTATATATATATATATATATATATATATATATATATATATCTGATTTCTGAATGCTATATTTTCATTATATAAGATACATTTATTTTTTTAATGATCCCCTAAATGACCAGAATTCTGTGCCATGCTAACTGAAAAATAGTGTACAAGACAACCTATCATTATGTTAACTCACTGAACACATAAGGTGACAAGGAGGTCACTGTGACCTATTTTTAAAAGTGATGGCTAGTAGTAGTGCACTATAGTATAAGATAAATGCAAGCTAAAACTACTGTTTTACATGCAAAAAAATCCCACAAATTGGTTGAATGTACTTCCCTTTAAGAAAAATTCACCAACAGAGACTTATATCTGTAACACTAAGTAGTGACAGAAAATGGAAATCATTTCAATACAATAATTTCAAACTTGAATCAACAATCAATAAAAGATACAGTTGTAAAAGTGGTATCTACACAGTGGTTCCCATCTTGAATAGCCACCCTGACCAGTGACCACCACTTTATATGGCCAGAATCCCTTAGAAAGGACAAGTTTTGTTTCAAAAGTACCCGTCTAAGATTATCAACCATTGAACCTGGCCATCAGCCAACATATTAGAGCAAACACTACAAGATTTACCCCTCACAAGTAGTCACATAATAGGGGTTGCTGATATAAATATTTCCTTATTTCTCAATTCAAATGTGTTTCTATTTTTAGCAATGAGAGCCACATTGGATGAGAAATTAACATAATTTGTATAAATCTAAAATGCCATCAAGTAAAGAATGCTTTCTGTCAAATTTGGTTAAATTCTGAGAAGCATTTTTTGAAAAGAACTTGTCAAGGTTTTTCTGTGTTTAGTAACAACAGCCATATTTGACTGTGGGATTGGCAGCATTAGTGCAAATTTAAGAGGTGTTCATGCCAGGATATTGTTTGTCAAATTTGGTCAAAAACTGTTGAGTGGTTATGAGAAAAAGCCATTAAAGGCTTTGCCATTTTTAGTACCTGTCGTCATATTTGATGGTGAATCTGCAACACTGGTTATGAATTTGAAACATATTCAAAACCGGATGCTTGCTATCAATTTGGTAAAATTCTGTCAAGTGGCTTTTGTGAAGAAATTATTCAAAGGTTGTTTCTTTTAGAGATCACAGCCATATTTGATGACAAATCACAATCATGTGCAGAAAACTGAAAAATTACGTGAGGATGCCTTGTGCCAAATTTTGTCAAAATGTGGAGAAAAAATTTTGAGAACAAGTTATTTGAAACTTTTTGTAGTTTTAGTAATGGTGACAGTATTTGATGGCCAATCAGAATGATTGCTATAAAACTGAATGGTCTTGATACCTGGATCCTCATCTCAAATTTGGTCAATTTCTGTAGTGTGGTATTTGAGAGCTTATTTAAAGGCTTACTATTTTTAATAACAGTTGTCATATTTTATGAAGGATTGACACCATTTGTACAGATGGGAAAATCACTATGTGAGGATGCTTTCTATCAAATTTGTCTCGATTAAAGAGAGTAGTTTTCTTGGAGAAGAAACTCTTGAAAGGTTTTTCAATGTTTAGTAATGAAGGCCATATTTCATGGCAAAGTAGCATCATCTGTGCTAACTTGATAGGTCATTGAACTAAGATGGTATCTACCAAAGTTGGTTGAAACTGGTGTAGCAGTTGTAGAGTGTGTGTGTGTGTGATTTGGATTTTTAATGTAGCTTTAACAATTTTTCAGTCATATCACTACGATGTCTGCAGTGTGGCAGTTTATAGTGATGTCTAGCACTGGGACATCATGCCGCAGACAGGTAACATGATGTCCTACCCAGTCACATTATCCTGACACCAGGCTGACCAGTCCTAACACTAACCTCTTAGCAAGGCAGCTGTTAGTACCATTTTTATAAGTCTTTGGTATGACTCAGCCAGGGATCGAACCCATGACCTCCCACACCTGAGGTGGACACTCTAACCGCTAGGCCACCAGAGTGGTAGCAGTTGTAGAGAAAAAGCTGAACAGAGGAATTACTGATGCATGGATTTCAAACAACAGACAATATATTTTGGATGAAGAACCATACCATAATCTCACTTGGCCTCACATCCTGGTGAGCTAAAAACAGCAAGATTAGAAGTATTCACAAATTTCTGTAATATAATGCATCCAGCTATAAATAAAGAGGATGATAACTCTAAAACAAAATCAAAGGGGTACAAATATGTTCATCTTTAAGCAATGCTATGTACCAGGTTTAAATATGAGACTATTTGTATTTACAAGATTTTATCATACAATGTATTCAGCTGCAAGGAAAATTTGACAACCAATCTCACAAGAATTGCAGGAGCAAAGTGATTTGCTGATGTGCGTATCTTCAGGTGATGACCATAATACCTATCAAGTTTTATGGCACCTATCAAACACTGAACACAGCAGGAGTAGATACGCTAACGAGATTGTGTCCTACAGTATATTAGGCTACAAGATAAAAAGGACACCAGCTCTAACAAAAGTTGTGATAGCAAGCTGATTTGTTCACATGGGCATATTCTGATGATAAGATTTTCCAAGTATAATCGCAATCCAGTAGAAATATGTCACAAGATTTTGCAATATACTACATTCAGCTGCAAGTAAAAATAACTTTTAAAAATGGAGAATAACATTTAAAAAGTTATTTGTTGTGATCTGTTACTTCCAGTGATGACCATAATATTTAACAAATTTCATGTTGTGCTAATGAAATTATGTCACACATGGTACCAAGCTGCAAAACAAAATGGGCATTACTCTAAAAAAACTTGCAGGGGCAGGTGATTTGTTGAACGCAATTCATTACAAAATGTGAGACAAGATGAATAACAAAGTATAATTAACATTTTTGAAAATAAAGATATTTATTTCACGTTTATTAAAATCACATTCAACCAGAAACATTACATATGTGGATGCAGTTCTAAATGCATAATGCCAGTCAGGGAAAGTGGTAGAGTTCATTGATCAAAAAGGAAGATCTACGTTTAGATATTTGCCACCCCCCCACAGTAAAAATGAACTTGCTCAAGAAAAAAATTAGATTGTATAATAAACTAACACCAATTATCATAACAATATGGACAATCAGAAATTACTGGCAAAACAACTTACTTTTTAAATCAACGCCTTCCAGGATATTGAGAGCTAACAATGCAGTGATGCCCTGACCATTAGGAGGGATTTCCCACACTTGATAACCTTTATAGTCTGTACTGATTGGCTCATCAAATGTGGTCACATGATTTTGTAAATCTTCTTTTGTCATGACACCACCAAACATCTGGACGGCTTCAACAATGGCTGCAGCAATTCTTCCTTCATAAAATGCCTTCTTCCCATGTTGTCCTAATTCCTGTACATTGTAGAACAAAAAGAAGTCATTCTTAAAATCTTCAGATATGAAATGCATGCGTTTAATGAGACATTCTATTTTAATTGAAATGTTTGAAAAATATTTAGGCATAATTCTATCCATCAATAGAATCACGGGATTATGCAATAATAAAAAATTTGCTGTTCACCTCTGCAACCCCATGTTTGATCTCCAACTCTTGCATATACAGTAGAACTTCGATTATCTGTCAGGATGCGGGACCGAGGCCATGACAGATATGAGAATAGATGGATAATAGTATATATACATTAAAAGTATTAAACAAGAGACCACGCCATCAAAAAATAATAATATATACATATGTACATGTACCTGTTTTTAATATTCTGACGTACATTGCCCTGACAGTTAACAGAGACTGACCGTTAATTGGGTGCCAGATAATCAAAGTTCTACTGTACCGGAGTAAAATGGTAACCCATATAAGGTTGACGGTTTTCAACAGTTTGCTCTTTTTTCCAAGAAAAACCACACTTCACCAACATCATCACTTTAGTTGTGAGAACTTGCTTCACAAGCAAACTAAATAAACTTTATATTTAATCATTTTTTTTTGAGAAGTGTATGTCAAATATAAATCCTTATTTACATTGGAGCAGACATGACAATCAAAAAGAAATCTTTTGACTCTATAACTGGCACCTAAATTAGATATTCATCCTTTTTTTAGTGTTGATATATGGACGAGTGAAGTTTTTATCAAAATATGTCTTATAATTCAACATAAAATGACATGAAAATATTGCCTAAATTCCATTTTGTGGCACCTGCAAGGCACTACTGTTTAATGACATTCCCTGTTTAGTGACACACTGCCTGTTTAATGATACATTCCCTTTAATGTTTCACCTAAGAATGTCTCTGAGTTCAGTGAAACTGTGCAGAAGCAAGAAAGAAGTATTTATTTCAAGTACTCTAACATCATCTTGTTTATGCATAAAAGACACACATATATGGTAGGTTATGAAACAAAAGACCCAAGCAGGTCTGCAACCTCTCACCAGACAATACAACAGCTGCTGAGTGGCTTTTGTGAAAAAGAAATATATATTTTTGTATGGCTTCTTTGTTGTAATGGCCATATCTGAATGGCAAATCAACGTAACTGATAAAAACTTGAAAGTTTTCCATGCCAATATGCCTTCTCTTAAGCTTGGTCTAATTCTGTTCCAGTTTTTTAAGTCACTGTGAGATTATTTTCTTCTTTTAGTAAGTGTCCATGTCTGATAGCAGTTCTGCATCTTTTGTGTACATCTGAAAGACCTTGATGTTAGAACTTATTAGATTTAGTTCACTTGGTCAAGCAGTTTTTGATAATCAAAAACTGCCAATGCTCATGCACAGATGATGCACATCAGATGATATATGATGGATCCAGGACTATACCATAAGCCTGCTTGACCTTATGACCAGATGAGTTAATAATACATGTGCTCCCTCTTCATCATGCTGTGTGTCAGATTGATGAAATTGATCTCCACTACAGGTGAGGGAGCCTTATAAAGAAATATGTATGAAGATGGGTGAACAATAATAACACAAAAATAGGGTATTTAATGACATAAAACCACACTGTAATTGGTTTTCAACAGCTCGAATTAAAAAGTGAATTAAACAACAATTATAATAAAACAAGCTTATTGGGAATCAAGACATGATACTTGTTATCAGAGGAACAGCTGTATAGTGAGGATGTTATATTGAGAGACAGATGTATAATGAGGGCTGTTATAATAAGGGACAGATGTATAGTGAGGAACAGTGTGGTGATTCAAGAAAGGTAAATAATTTTAATTTATTGCATTGTATTGGATGATAAAAAAGGGAAATAAATTAAAACAATAACTTTGAAAGTTCTGGCTAGAAGTGGCAGTCTCATTATCTCCCCTTGGTGTGGAGCTCTTCCATTCAGGAGCATATCTTGACCAAATGTATTCGCTGGGTCCAGTAGAAGCTCACTGCCTTGAAGTATGAAAATTGTTGGTAACAATATTTTAGTGAATTTGGTTTATATATGTATAAATGTCACATGACAAATAATTAAATTCACTACCTTTTATTCTCTGGTAGTTACACTAACACCATGATAATTTTGCCATCAAGATTAGTAGTACAGTATATACTTGCTTATAAGTCCAACTACCAAAAATCCCCACAAAACCCTTATCTGCCATTACAAAATGTCCTGGCAGATCTGAGTCTATGTTGTTTGTTCTACTGATTACTCCTACTAAATGTATAGACCCAAATCTGCAGGAGCATTATGCAACAGCAGTCATGGATCTATGCAGTTTGCAGTTGAATCTGTCTTATAAGTAAGTACATATGGTAAACTGAGCATAATGTGACATACTTATCTCACTCTGGTGATGGATACAGCACAATTATCCCAGTGAAGGTCATATCTTCCAGGTTAAGGTGAAAGATTTCCCCCACCCCACCACTACCAAAATCTGTGCATGTAATAACCATCAAAGTAAGTTTTAGAAATGAAGGTAATGGGATAAAAAATATTCCATGGATTTAACATCCAACAAGCATAAATTAAATGTCCAGGTCACAATAAAACAGTACAGTGTTTTCTGTATGTCTTCAGACATTGGCTGTTATAGATGCCAACATTTTTTAACAAAATAATTTTTGTATGCTTTGTTATTTTTATACATCATTTTAAATGAATTTTATTTATGCATTCAACTGTTGTTCTACAATGAGAATATATGACAGAAAGACAAATGCCACATTCAGAAAGTGAAAGAATAGCTTGCTTATAATCAGAAATAGCCCCTGCAAGTTACATGTATCACTGAAAATAGCCCCTGCAAGTTAAATGTATCACTAAAAAATAGCCCCTGCTAGTTACATGTATCACTGAATATAGCCCCTGCAAGTTACATACATCACTGCAAATAGCACTGCAAGTTACATGCATCACTGACAATAGCCCCTGCATGCTACATGGATCACTGAAAACAGCCCCTGCAAGTTAAATGTATCACTAAAAACAGCACCTACAAGTTACATGTATCACTTAAAATATCCCTACACATTACACACATCACTGAAAACTGCCTATGCTAGTAACATGAATCAATGAAAGTGTCAAAAATTGGGAGAACCATGTATCACTATACATTAGCTTTCTGGAATTTACACAATGCAATTCATGGGAAATTTCAATTTAAAAAATATTAGAAGACTATGCCACCATTCATTGAAAGAGAAAGCTATGAAAGTGAAATTCTTAACTCAAAAATTTTTGTTAAAGTGCCATAACAGTGTATCTACATTTATTCAGTTCATTTCTTGGTGAATGAGAATATATATTCAAAAACACAAATGTAAAAGATCCGATTGAAAATTTTTCAGTAATACTGCATGGGAGCCAGTAGAACATCACGTTCGCACCTGTCTATGATAATAACTGAATGCAACCGCTGACCACTTCCGGTATTCAGTGAAAACAAAGCGCGACGTCACATTTTGAACACTTGTTGTAAACAAAGGTCGAGTTGGTATCATAATATTATGGAAAAGTCTTCAGAAACTCAACATGAAAGCTGCGATTCTGAAGGAAGTGAACTGTCACTGTCCTGCGGGTCTTCGCCATTCGAAGATGGGGAGGTAATAAGCTCGGAAGATTCTGATAATGGTGTAGAAGCGGCTGCCTGCACCTAAATTAATCCGTATCAGTTTGAACCCTATATTTCCAATACCAACAAATCCGAAGTTGCAGATGAAGGCGATGAAGAAGAAAGACAAGATAGACTGACGGACAATTAATGATAATTGTTTTCTGAATATGTCTACGGCCATAAGTTACAATAAATATATGTATCCAACAATATTTACAGTACTGTTCAACAGTCTCCTGTTCATTTACAAATGGATTTTTTCTCACCTGTAATAAAGGCTGTATAAGTGTATTGCATTTCATAGGTAGAGACATATTTATACACTGATCAGTAAAAGGTACATTGGATCACAGTTGTAAGCTTCAAAAACCTGTGAACAAATTCATACAATTTAGAAGTACTTCAGATTCCTAGGAAAGGAGGTCCTCTTTTGCACAACTGTTGAAACAGGCAGGATATTACCCTCATGACATTAAAACTGAATTCATATTCTGTATACTGTATTATAAGTCAAAATTTCAAATTTCTCATATGTATGCTAGTAGTTGATTTTTATAAACTGTGATATAAACCCTTTTTCTGTCATAAGCATCTACTTACAACTTCTATTTTCTTTCCTATCTAATTTAATTTTACAGTGCTGTACTAAATGTTTTACCTGTTCCTGATTTTAGTCAGTTTGTGTCATTGTACTGTGCTATTGATGTGTTCATAAATATGAGATTAAATATGACAAGCACAGCACTATGCATTAAAGAAGAAAACTCTATTTTAGGTGTAATTGTGGACGTTGTTTGGTAATGCCCACAGCATGGGAATGTGTATGTTGTTGTGACATAGAGAAGGTCACAAGTGTACGCAATGAATACCAGGGGATACAATGTATAACACACCATCCAGGGTTCAGTCCAGTTTGTCTAGACATCCATATTTTAAAAGTTGCATACTGCCAATATAGACAACAATTTGGAGAACGTCCAGAACAAAGAAATGAGTAAGTAAAATGTCTGAGTAATTTTTCATGTTCTTTTGTTTTCATGATCTATGCGTGACAGCATAGTATTGGGGTTATTAATACAGCAAATAAATAAACCTCTTTTTCCAGTCATTTTATGCTTTCCTGAATTGAACCCCTGTTCTGGAGGCCTACACTGTCTAACCTTTATACCACAGTGATACTGATAAATCATGCCAAAATGCAACAAATATACATGTACAAATATTGTTTTATTTAATTTTTTCTGTTGGAAAATAAAATGGTGTTTTATATATATATATATATATATATATATATATATATATGCACAGATTATATTTGGAATCATTTAACTTTATTGATATCATACAAAATAACGATAAATCATACTGGGCCACTACTAACACTATCTACTAAAACTTTTGATTTCCTAATTTGATCTAATGCATAAAGCATATTTTATTTCAACTTAATTTTCAAATTATTATTTCAGAAGACATTGGTATACAGCATATAGGCAATCTGCTCGGTGGTGTTGGCACTTCTTGGGCAAGGAAGTGAGGGTCGTCATTCCATCATGTGTTGTTCAGAGGATCCGCACTGCCGTTCCTGATCAAAAAACCTGAACTACACTGGCTTTGAGGCTGACAGCGATTAAACCTACTAAGAAGATCCTGAGTAGCAATATCACTGTCAGGCCTCTCATATAGACCACATAATGGTGATGGTACATCTACCAGAAGTTTTACTCCTTCATCATTCACATGAGACACCTGTCCGATTCTGAATGCTGTTTTCATCAGACATTCAACAGAATCTGCAAATTAAAGTGAATTTAATATGCATTGTATTGTACAAGCCAAAAACTGCAATCTTTTGTTGAAGTTAATTCATAAATTAAAAATATTTGTCTTTAAAATTGTTTGCATATTTTTATTATTTTACCACAGGGCAAAATCATGACCTTTAAAATTAAAAGAGTGTCAACTTCAACAAATATTTTGCCTTTACTGTTTGAATTTAATAAAAAAAAATAATATAGGTACTTACACTTGGTAAAACAGTATTTATATCTCTAAGTGATATATTCCTTTCTGTTCATTAATTACTACTAATGTATATTCTTACCATATGTTGAGTCAAAAATGATTTTCCAGAGAGTGTATTCTCCTTTCTTGTACTTTGGATACACTATTTTATATCTGGCTCTCTCATCCTTAGTGCATGCTTGCTCTCTTTGGCTGTTTTCATTAAAATGCAATGCAGCTAGCCTAAGCCTATTTCAAAGTAAATAAACATGCAAAATATATAATTCTATCAAAATACAGTTAATTTATTTTTATAGATACTTTATTTGCAAACATTCCAAAATGCTAAAAACTGTTATACAATTTTATACAGCAGGATATCAAAAGATCAGATCTTGATACAGTCAAACCCACTTATCTCGACCTATGGTTATCACAACAACCCGCATAAGTCGAGCGTTTTGGTCCAGTCCCAAAAAATTCCTTCTTTGTTATGCTATATTTTGCCCGCTTATCTCGACCTCTGTTAAGTCGATAACCCGGTTATGTTGGGCCTAAGTTTCGGTCCAAAGTAACATGTGGACCCGCTCAATTCAACGAAATGCAACTTTTTAACATCAATCTCGCAGAAATTATACAAGAAATGGTCAGCAAAAGAGATTGATTTTCATGCACAATTTTGGTCAGTTACGGTGGTAGTCACATGTTTATTTTGTATTCTTTCTATTTTTGGTTCATAAGAGTATCTTAATCGATTAGTTTATTAAGAATATATCATATTCACTACATAAAATATTCAAGGATTCACAAAGACAAGAGTGTGCACAAATTACAATGTAACTTTATTTTACGAAAATGCAGAATCTTAGACGTCAGCTACATGTGTATTTTATCATTTCCCTTTTGTTTCTTAAGGTACATTTCAGATCTGAATTATGTTCAGAAATACATGTATACAAGAAACAACAATCAAGGAGATACAAGTAATGAAATACTATGTACACGTACATGTACAAAATTAATAATCAATGTGCAGACGGAAAACTGCTAATCAGCTGAATATTCTAAAGTCATGAAATTGTTCCATATGCACGTAATATCATGACGATTTATTTGATAGCATTTTATGACAATGTTTTGGTTTGAAAGCTTTTTCTTTTGGAACATTTTTTTCTCTCTCATGAAACAGCATATTCATGTACATGTCAACAGAAAATAAACAAAACAGATTTATTACTAGGCAGAATATCACCCTATATATATGCTCGTATATATGCACAGGAATGGATAATCTCAGGCACTTGAGGCCCCATAATTTAGTTCTCAGGCTTGAGGTCGTTTTAATTTTGTTTTGTTTTCTTATTTGTAATATCTCTTCTTTATGTCTGGCAAAAAATTGGCTTCCGTTGTTTTAATTTATTTTCAAAATTCCTGTGAATACCGGTAAAAGGGAACCAAAGTTGGCTAAAAAAAAAACCAGAAAAGAAATAAAGAATCGGCACTCTTAAAAGAATCCAAAGTAAGTTTCCAGGGTCGGTTTGCTTTGCAATAAAATAACCTTTGTATTTGATATCCTGCCGGTAAGTTCAAAGAATGAGTTTACAGCTCGCTACCAGATGTGTTTATTCACCACCTGGGCATCTATTTGTTTGTCATCTGGAATCATAATTGATACAAACTCGCATTGATGCCTGCAGGGTAAGTAGTATACTCAACATTAACTTGCTTTAATAATACTCTTTGTAACCCATGCTAGTGAAAGGATTGTCATTTGCACTCACAGTGAATGTACAAGTACATGTATTTAAAAAAACATGTATTGATCTTTATTTGTGAGATACTGTCATATATTAGCCTGAATATAATACAATCTTGGTTATTTTGCACCTAACACCATGTTATGCGTGAATGGCGGGTGCCTGAAAGCATTCGGTTGATGTTTCTCTCTCACTCTCTCTTGTTTGTGATTTTCTTGGATCCATTTTTCAGTCATGATAACATATTCAAACCTCTGAGTACAGCCAAACATGATTTGTTTTTCAATATTCACATAAATTATAAAAATGCATCGTGTGTTATCTGACAAAAGTGATGCACACTACAGTATGGCTGCATACGCTACATGTGATATAGGGAGTTCATATATTTTTTCTTTAATAAATTACTCATGATGATAAAAAGAAGGAATAAATGATAACACCAGGTTAGTTTCTTTCATTTTATTATCAATTAAGCATTTTGTGTATTTTATTGTACCATGCAGTGGGAGGGGATTCCATTAAATGTAAGAGCAAGAAACAGGGATAATGGTAAGGACCTCTTTAAAATTACGTTACCAGTTTTTATGAACCCAGATATCTCGGGACCCGGTTATGTTGACAATTTTGTTACACCCCTGAACGTAATCGAGATAACCGGGTTTGACTGCATCTATGATTTAATTTGAAGATGAATATACTGGACTATAAATAAAACACTGAGAAACCTGAATCAGTATTTTTGTGTGTGCAATAATATAAGATTGACCTTGAAAGCATTCCGTGATAGGAAAAACCAATCATCTTTGGTGCAAAATGATTGTTCACAGAGTGGTATCCCTCCAGTGCTGAAGTCTGTTGTCCAGATGACAGCACTGGTACACCTGTTCTCATTTGTCTGCTGGTCACAATCTCTTCAAGCTCTTCAAATACTTAGATCCTATAAGTTATAAAATATATTCATCAAAGCTTGGTTTTATTCTACCTTGCATGAAAATTAAAGTGTGCACTAACAAAAATGTATCTAAATTCAATAAATTACTAGACCAATACAATTAAGTCAAAGTCACATACTTAGATGACATGTACTCCATTAGATGCTTTTGCATACCAAATATCATTGATCAATAAAAAATAGATCTACTAACTGAACAAACTCAATGGACCTAAATAAAATTGTTGCCAAGAAGACAAGTATTTTTTAAAAAAAAGATTTCAACCATTTTTTAAAACTTGGTTTCAGCCAATTCTTTTGTCTCTCTCTTCCCTCCAAAGTAACATGTTCACATGAGACAAATAAATCACCATGGCCAGAATGCACATTACTGATGTGGTTTATAAAAGACTGCCACTTTTCCAGCATTCTTCATTTTGATCAGACGATGATGTCCAATACAGGTCGTTGACCAAACTCTTTATCCATGCAGTTATATCTGAAGTCTTTTTTCTTTTGATAAGGCGAAGAGTTTCTTTTTCAGTCCTGTATATAGAAACAGACATTAAGAGCATCATGAAATGTTTGTTTCAACAATACCTTTCGCAAGTCAATTGGAAGTTTTTTAAAAATCCTTTTTTACCAACTGATTGAACAAGATATTAGATTATGAATATCTAAAACTTCTACACCAATGAAACCACCTACACTGGGTATGATTTTGAGTGTCACATTAAAAACATTTAACACTTGTTGCATTGACATTTATTTTACTCTGGTTCTTCTTCGCTTCATAGAGACAAGTTAAAAATGAATATCAATGCAAAAACACAAGAATTTTATTTTTCTTACCTTTAGCAACATGCCAGACACCAAAATAATGTTGAGTGTCTGTCATATTTTCCCTCACCCATTTCACTATCTGGACATGTCTGTCTGTTATTAGGGATTTGATTGGGATCCCATGGTACTTAAAGAATTTCACACTCCTTACAAGACCTTTCTTTTCCATGTGGCAGCTGCTCTTTACCTCATTACTCTGTAACATAATGTTGGCACAATATTAAATCATATGCAATTTTATGTTTGATTTTGAGGTATTTAATACTGCACCCAACAATATTTCACTTATATCAGCCAGTTTTATTAGTAATTTTTAGGCAATTAATGCCACTTTTAATAATAATTTAGTTGTTTTTGTGTTGGCCAGTTTAATTTATGGCGGAGGCTGTAGCATCTGTACAAAACCTCAAACCATGCACAAGCATCTGACAAGCTTTATGATGTGAGGTCAAGCCAAGTACACCTTGTTCTAAATGGGATTCAAACCTCTAACCTTGTGGAAAGCTAGTAATCAAGCGATATGTATAAATAAATTACCATAAGATCAAGGCCATGGAGACCACTATGTCATTAAGAATGTACATGATACAATTAAACTGTAAATTACAATAAAATCATCAGAACCCACTGATAGAATTTGTTTGATTAAAAATGTAAATTTTAATTATTGTGTCCGTATATTATTTTATAACTGTACAAGTTCCACATCCTCAACAATGCCCTTATCTAAGTCTAGCATACTGTAGCTGCCATATTTGGCAGTGTCCAGGAGTGTCAGCTCTACCATCTCCTCCAAGTGTAACAGATGTCTGCTGTTCAGTGATCTCTTGCACATAGGTTCTTTGAAAATTGTGCCAAACACTTCCAATAGCAGGATACAAGTAGAATTTCTGATAGTTGATAAATGTTGACATGCTTATGAAAGACACATTCATAAATTTGTACATGCATAAGGATTTGCTAGGAATTGAACCAGAAAATAAAATTCCTGCTGATATTAGCAAATTTCCAGCTGGTTTACTTCCAACAAAAGGCTGACTAAACCAGTGGTGCACATAAAAGCAGTTCTTGCATTCTTGTTTTATTTTTACCAAAGATCCATTCACATAAACAATTTCACCAACTGTGTTTGAACAGCACTTGGTACAAAATCTAAATAAATCCATTAGATTTGACTCAAAGACTAAACATTTAGTTTCCACATCTGCTGGAACATTCCTGAAAATAAAAGTTTGATCCATACATTGAATAGCCATTCCATGGCGAAGCAGACTACAAGTGAAATACATATCTTGGCCTATAGAACGGCTTGGAAACTTGAATAGTATGATTTTCTTCAATTTAGCATACTCATTCTGTACTTTTATGTCCATTGTTATCTTCTATATCCTTCAAAAAGCAATTCATAACTTGCATCTTAAGAAGGTAGTGGCAGTTTATCTTTACATTGCAGTAAAGGGCATAGGGCAGTATCTGTATCAGCTACCTTGGCATTTGTCTGCATGATTGTGCAAGTGAATTCAGCCAATAGGCACATACTATAAGAATATGGTTAGGTTACCTGTTTTCATGTTCATCAATTCTGTTATCCTCATCTGATGACTGAGGGTAAATTGGTGGCTCATAGTCACTGTCTGACAAGTCATCTTTCACTGGTGACGAGAATGGTTCCTCAAAACTGCTGGCTGATGCACTTTGTTGGAAAATGTTTTAGCTGTTGTCTGGTATCAAACTCAAAGTAATTGGGATGTAGTCCATCCCAATTACTTTTAGTTTGATACCAGAAAACAGCTAAAATGAAGCTAAATTTCAGGTACCTCTTTCATAATGTCAAATGAATTTTCTTATCCTTGATCCTGAGTTGTCTCACTGTCTGTTTGTTGTGAACATTGTTCCTCATGTGCAGCAATATTCTAAAACAAAACGTACCTTATTAGAGAACATTTTTTAGTCACTTATACTGATGGCTATTCACTGACGTCCTAAAAATAATTACAGTGACGACAAAACTGAAAAATTGTTGAACATGACAACACCCCCCCCAAAATCATAACACAATATTGTCAAATTTCTACTACATATTGTTTTGTAGAGATTATTTTTAATTGGGGATCAGAATAAACCTCATCATGTTTGTAAATATCTATATGTAATCTGATTCACACCTTAGTCCGACAACGAAATATATCTGTAGGCCTTCTAAATCTACCAGCAGAAAGATTTTTCTATTCACATGGTCAAACTAAGTTGAAGGCAACATGAAAATTTTGACAATATTTATCAAATGTTTATATCTCAGTTCTTGATTTATTAGATATTTACTGCATTTATTTTGGAAACTATGAAGGAACATTCTACAGGATACAGATGGAAATGATGCCGTGACTGATCTGTTGAATATCATAGATATAATAATATGGTACTTGTCATTAAAAACTCACCCTTGCTGCTTTTCTCTTTGAAGAGCCCCTTTTTATTTTCTTTGGAGGTGACACCTGACAAGTTACTGCCTCTGACGGTGACAGTATTTCAAGCCTACACAGTTGATGCTTTGGTGTTGAAGGTTCTGATACATTTGCAGTTACCTTGGCTTGGTTGTCAGTTTCCTTGACAAAGTGGATAGATGGGACAGCACTGTCATTAGTTTGACTTTCTTTGGTGCCCTACTCATATGCTCAACCTCAAATCTATACCTAAATGGGAAGCATTCTGGTGTGAAATGAAAGGAGCAGAGGGCAGAAAACTAAGTTGAACCATCCCAGTTTGCTCTTTTGAATTTACAAAATCTGTCCACCTATGACAAAGTGCTTGGTCTTTTGGGAAGGAATGCATGGAAAACCTGTCAGCATTTGTATTCCCATAATTTGCTGAACACACCTGACTCCGCTGCCCCTGATTGTATTTCCACGATCTCCTCTTGGCATGATTGTGATGATAAAACTATTCAAACTAATATGGAACAGAACACAGGCTTTGTTTGTTTTGATAGAAATGGAAGTAAGGTGTGTTCAAAATATGACATCAGGTGATCTACACACTCCGGAAATTACCGAGCGATAAAATTGGTCCGATGTGTATTATTTTCGAAAACACACCTGAGCGTATTTCTCAGTTATTATGGTGAATTTTTCCATTGTTTTTTTTTAATATACCGCTTCCAGATTTTATTTTCTATTCAAATAATACTGAATTTTATTTACTTTATCTACACTGGTATGGCACTTTAACATAACCAGTCTCGATATTACTATAACATCAACTGGGTCATGTACTAATCACGTGTCTAGGAATGGTTTTAGTGTATAATTATATATTTTAAAAAAAATAAACAGGCACAAAGCACATCCGTATTTCATTTGTTTTCTATATTGTTATGAATTTATAAGTATTGAAATGTAATTTATTTTGCTATCAGTCCTATACTTGTTTCAAATCAGGATCAGTTAAATGGTTCCATACATGACTCGGTGCAGGTTTCAGTATTATCCACAATGGAGATGTTAAACACAATTTTTTAGATGAAGACACTCACTTTAACAATTTTCTCTTCAAAACAAAGGATGACACATTCTTCTGTTTTCATAATTACGATGTTTTGTTTATCGGTGACTAAAATAGTTTTAAACAAATGTTATTCAATGTATCAGTGTCAGCAAGCTAATGAATAGTGAAACATGGATCTCCCAATTCTGACAATTTGTATCACTCATTTAACCTACTGAGGCTAAGCCATTCCTTCACTTTCTGAAAGCAGTATTAGCCTGCCTCTCTTGTCTTATCATTGCAGAACTGTATTTGTATCAGAAAACAGTAGATAAAATTACATGGTATGAATTTTTTGTTTTTCATGTATTCATTTATTTCTGGACACCGAATGAAATATTTTGGTACGTTTTCAGACAGAGAAAAAAGTAACTATTTCTGCTATCCAAATACATGCATACATGTGACAGAAAAGAGAGGTAGACTGAAGCAGATTAGGAGATTTGACAAATTTGGTCAGGAGTTTTGACAACAAATGAGGGAAGATATTCAGTGACCCAATATTCAGCAATGCAAATGAACAAAAATTACAACTACTGAAAAAATTTCCATTTTATTAATAATAAAAAAAAGCAAATCAGTCCTTTCAGAGAAACTTGTTGCCATTCATACTCCCCTTATATGTACCACAGGCAATTTTTGCATTTCTTTTTGAGGTCATTGCCTGGATTTTATTGACAGCAGTCCTCATTACTGTTGATCCTAACACTTAAATAATGATGTACTATCACTTGATTCAGGTTTCCACTACAGTCAGCCCAAATTTTCATCAGAATGGAAAATGTCCTTTCAGTGTCTGCATTGGAATGTGGCAATGTCAATACCAATCTACTGAGTTTAACAGTAAGTTTAAATTGTTTCATCCCTGTGGGTAGATTCCAATTGCTGACCATCTGCCAAAACTGCTCAAGACCGGCACTGTCTGGGTCTAAATTCAGAAGTTCTTTTCTGGGAATCATAATGTAGTCCTGAATTTCTGCTTCCAGTGCAGTTTTCTCCCTTTGGCTTAATGTCATGAACCTCTCAGCGAGCTCACCACAATACAAAATGCAAAACATTAGAACTTTGAAACTGAATGTGATGGACTTATGGATATACAATACTTAAATTAAAATATTATAATATAAGGCAACTCTGTTTATTTCTATTAAACTTTTTTTATGCCACATTTAGGATATCATGAAAGATTACAAGTCCATGCATTCTTATTGTTAGAACAAAATCATCTCCCATTCTCACAAACAACAAATGGTCATTGAACTCACCTAGAGTTGATGGAATTGACCCAAGGGAGATTTCTATCCCTGAAATACTGTAAACTCTCTGGTTTAATAAGGCTTAAATCCATATATTAATCGTCCATCAGTTCTTTTTATAGCAAATTTAAACACTAACCGCTTGAGCAAAATTTTCCTTTAAAGGTACCCGTCATTTGCTTTCAATTTCCAATTACTGGTAGAGACCTATAACACTGTTTCATTGTCCACCCATCAACAGCTGATAATTAGCAATATCAATCATACTAGATAAGACAATCTACTGAACCTGATCAGATTCTATTGCACTTCCAAGCATGTTTTAAAATCTGTAAGATTGTCAACATGAAGCAACAATACATTTAACTCACACCCTTTATGATTTTAAGCTTAATTTGCAGACACCTTTGTTGTCATGATTATCACTATCACCATCCTTTAACAATAACAATCAAATCTGGAAAACAATTATCACTTTATAGTATTACAGATGAAGGCAAAGACCTCTTTCATTCCAAGCATAATGGATTAATTTCTGTACCTGATCCATGTAATACATATTATTAATATTCATATTATTATTATTACTGTTATTATACAATTGTGATAATGATTTATGAAAAATAAAACAGTTAAACTTAACTAATACTTACGTTGATATTTTATTCAGTCATGCAAAAATAAGTTGTGCTGATCCAATGTTACAAGTTGGTATTCAACTGGAATCTCGTGGATATCTTATTTCATCTTCGTCAAAAACACAAACTAAGTGTGTCAGCATTTTATTATTCCCTTCATCACTTGGCTTGTCAATGAGAATGGTGAATTTTTCATTTATGGCACATATCTGTGAGTTTCAGATCCCAATGAGGACCTAAAGTTTGGGTCACAATGTGAGTAGTTCATGCACATGTTATGAGTGGAGATGAATCAAACATGCCTTAAGCCAGTGGTTCCCAACCTTTTTTGGCTAGAACATAAAAAAATAGTTTTTCTGAGCTTCATGACCCCATTTCCACATTCATTCTCATAAGTATGGCCACCCTAAAATTAATCAGTGACCCTCCATGACCCTCTAGAACATTGTACCTAAGGGTTGGGAACCCCTGCCCTATGGATTGTATCTCATTTTAAAATTGTTGAATATCTGTACAGCTGAATTTTACTAAATTTACTAAAAGCATCACTAACCTTTATTCCAGAAGTGGGCAGTGATTTTCTGAACTGGGAATCCAATCTCAGCAAGTTCTATGGCTGGCTGCAGAAGCTTTGACAGCTGGAACTGAAGCAAATAATCCAAAATGTGGGAACTGCTGAACTTCTTTTTAAGAACAAACAATTCTCCCATGTGAGGTCCACACTTAATTGTAAGTCACCCTCTGTTTTACATAAATGTAATAATCTTTATTCATAAAAAAGCATTTTTCTACTACAAACCCTTCTCCCTCTTCCTCAACTATATATAACAAGAGTACTATGAATGACACATTATATGCCCATCTTATCTTTATTAGTCACTTATGTAGGCACTGGTTAAATCTGGAGATCACTGAATACATCTCAATGATCTTGAACTTGATTCACCAAAGATGGTGTGCCTTTGGTCATGATAGACAGTCTTGAACTAAATTTACTATGCAGAAATAGAAATACTTTCTACTAACAACACCTACCAATCCATCCACAAGGAATGGCTAAGAAACTACTCTAGAACAGAAGTTATTGTGCAAAACCCATTCTTTACTTATAATGACCATGACCTTTGACCTTTTGATCCAAAAGTCAACAGGTTCCTTTTTTACCTTAAATGCAAAGTTATTATGCAAATTCTATTACTCTTCTTTCAGTGAACTAGACCTTCAAGAGGCTGCTCTCTTTGTTGAAATACAACCATCCACAAACTTTGGAAAAAGTACATGGACATGAACTGATGATTTTTTTTCAGACAGAAACCATATATCAGGTTTCAGCTACAGTGACTTTACAAAATCAACAGGTTTGTTTCTTACTCTGAGTTCAAACCATCCACAGTGTTTAGGTTTGTGATGCAGAACTCAAGCCATTATAATAAAACCTTTCTCTTCTTTCATGTCACAATGACCTTGATCTATGATATAAAATTTTGGCAAGCTTCTTCCTTACCCCAAGTGCAAGCCATCCACTGGAAATGAATTTGTATGTGGGTTCTGAAGGGCAGATCTGATGCAAAATTCTTACCTTTCCACTGCCAAATTTCTCCACTGCATCGACCCAAGCAGCTGCTGCCCCTGGCACTGTGACTGAGTGTCCATGTCTGACTGGTATTGGGTTGCCAGCATCAAATCCATCCCTCTTAACCCTCTCCAGGCTCAATGCAGCAGGAGCTCTCCCACTGAAATAAAGTTGTATCTTTATAAACTGAAATCACGTCATTTATGTAAACATTGGATCACGTGTTATTTTTGGTCAAAAATCCATTTTGTATCAAGAAACAATGATCGTATTTTAATTAAGGAAAGTGATATTCATAAAGTGTACAAAAATATCCCACATTTCGACTCAAAATGCATATGAAAATGTGATTTCTAAATGTCAACATGAAGACCCACTCCATGACCTTCTTGAACCTGTAACCCAGAAAATCCTATTTACTACGTATCTTTTAGAATCATACAAATAAATACATTATATAAAAGATGGAAATTTATACCTTAAAACAATTCTGCATCTTAATCCAAATTTCCAATTTTGCAAGAAGTTGTCCCACATGTACAAAATCGTCTGCTACCCAACGGGTCAAGATTCTCAAGAAATTCCCGTGTATAGTCTGTTTCTAACTTCTGTAGTAATTTTTCCCCATAAACAAAACATTGTAAACACATTACATCCTATTTATTGTTGTTTCTCTTCCACATAAATGGTGAACTTTACTCATTTTTTTTTATAAGATCGGTTTAGTTTGCTTAATATCTCTTGCCATTTGTTGGCATTGTTACGTTGAATTTTGTAAAACTAGCTATAAACCTGACCTAATTACTCGACTGAAATGCTGACAGAAACAGTCTAAAGTAATGTATTTCATTTCCATTGCCCGATGGATAAACGTTACATCTTTTCAAAGCTGTGTGCAGAATAGGCTGACATATCGCTAGTCATGAAAACACGGGGGTGGTATCCAGTGTGTCCAAAATTAATATTATTTTGAACAGAATATTCTGGTGACAACTGCCCGTTTTCAAGTGGTAAGCATTGCAGTATTTTAGTTTCGTCAATCGATTGAATTCGGTATGCGTTTAGCTTCAGTATTGGGGACAGAAACCTTAGGTGCGCAGAAATGCCCAACAGCATTGTGTGTGTGTGTGTGTATATATATATATATATATATATATATATATATATCTGCAATTACTACATGCATGCAATGTAAATTAACAAAAATAATGTGAAAATTGTCTATATATATATATATATAAATATATATATATATATATATATATATATATATATATATATATATATATATATATATCACATACATGAAAAATAACATGGAATTTAAAATGTTGGTATAAAGCAATTTGATATACCAAGACTATTGGTATATCAAATTGTGATCCATCCATGGCACAATAATACGCATATATAAACATTCTAGCAACTGTCTGCAGCTGATTCTAGATCAACGATGAATTTCTACATATTAATCATTAGTGACATATGAAAATAACAATAAAAAGTATTAATAATCCTCGTTTCCTAAATGAATTTAATATGGTACACATTTTCATCACAATCCTTTTCTAATTTCTGTTCCTCCCTCCCGTCTTATGCATAACAGACAAACTATGCAGAAATGTGGAGTGAGAGAGAAAAGGAATTTGGGCTGGGTTAAAACCTTGAAATATAAATTACACCAAGTAACCTACAAGAATATGGTTCGTTGTAACGATACGTGTGCACTTTCCTTGGGATTTATCTACAGTGTTTATCAATGATACAAAGTTGCAAACCATGTTGACATTACACAGTACATTCCTCGGTTACGTGGTATACATACTGTGATGTATTTAATGTTCTGTTTTTGTTGCTGTTCTTAAACATACTATAATGTTCTAAAAATCAATTATTATTAATTAAATATGAAAATGTCTAAATCCCTCTCTATCTCTCTCTCTCTCTGGACCATTATAGCAAGAAATGGGCTAAAATCTAAGAAATGACGAACGTTGAGGATTTTTGTTTGCGTCACCCCACGATATCTCTGGACTTATGAATGATGGTAAAAGTTAAGACAAACCAACCAAAGGATGAGAGAGAGTTTTAAAGTCAAACCGAAGAGAGAGAGAGAGAGAGAGAGAGAGAGAGAGAGAGAGAGAGTTTGTTTGTTTATGGTTGGTGGTACTAAGCAGAATAATGACTTAGATCAACTGTAAATATATTAAAATATTTTAATTACCTCTTGTCGATTCATCATTTCGCTTAGTTTCTATTCCACATTAATTTCTATGATCCAGTAGGTGAATGGCTTAGCGTTTATGTGACTGGAGTAGCTAACCAAGTATTTGTAGTGCTCTACTTTTATTAATTAAACCGTCTTTCATGTTTGAATCATAAATGTGTATTGTATTGACTTAATCAGTGTGAAGAAAAATATAAACTAAAAAAAGAAAATAATTAACATATCAATATGCAAAGGTGATTGTGAATAGCCACAAAAAGCATAGAACTACATTTTGTAGCGGACACACCCAGGAATGTGAGTAGCAGCAGAGAGGGTGAACCCTACAACTTTGTAGAGACCTTATTTTTGAAAATTAAGGGTTCCTACGAAGGTTGAAAAAAAGAAGTTTTTGCCTTAATAATGAAAACTTCTTTAATTGACCAGATTTTTTTACAATCTGGTCACTACGCGTATGTCATTCACCCTCTCTGCTGCTATAAATTAAACAGCCATTATAGATATTATCAATAATGAGTACTGGAGAACCACACTCAGCTAAATTAGCTCTACTGCTGCTATGATTTTTATCCAAAAATTGTATCAAGTCCGTTGCGATATCTTGACCTAGGATCATGTAAATTTATCGTTACAAAACCAAAGGGAGCAGCTTGTGCTTTTGAAAAGAAATTTTAAAATTTATTCATGTCCATGTCGCCTGAACACCAAGTATAATAAATATTCTGCAGCGTATGATTATCTACGCCATTAAACACAACCAAAATGTTACAGTTGTCTCTGATTACTTTTGGAATTTGTGTATATCTCTGTAACATAAATCACGTCTGTATTTTTATGTCTACCTCGTGAAAATATTCTAGTTGGATTTGATTGTTTGTCCAGCATAACATCATCATACACTACTAAATTATTAATGAATCCATCCAGATCATCTACAGATGGCGCTTCATCAATATCAGTAATAAAGTTTATGACATTGTCTTCATGTAACGATTTTGCGTTTTCATTAAGATCTTTAAGTACTTCGTAACATCGCTGATCATCTACAGATGTTGCTACTAAATATAATTTATCCCACTTCAGCCATCGCATTATTAGATTAAGCAGTAATTGCGTCTTCCCACTTCCAGATGGGCCTATTATAATTATTCTGATAGAATTCGGAAGCGCTGGATGGTGTTTTACTGGTTCTTGTTTCGTGTCACAGAAAAGTCAATTATATCCATATAATAAATAATATGAGTCTATATTGTGTTCGATGCAGAGCACCTACCGATACTACTGAATTAACGACAATAACAACAAAAAATAAAAGACGTGCACTTACATGCAAGTGTGTGAAATGTGGTACCAAGAAATATAAATTTATTGCAACAAAGACAGGTGGTGATATCGCTGCTTTATTAGGAAAATTACCAGGAACTCCATGGGCTAAATATCCCGGTGAGAAACATTTACCCGGATATAATTATTGTGGCCCAGGAACTCGTCTCGATATCAGACTCGATGATCAAGATCAACCAAGACCCGGAGAGTATCCAGTAAATAAGATTGATCAAGCATGTCATGTTCACGATGTCGCGTATAAAAGTAAGGATTTGCAACAACGACATCTCGCAGATGTGAAATTGATTCACGCATTAAATTCTATACCTAATAAATCTCTCAGAGAATCTCTCGCTAGCTTTCTAGTAAAACTGCTATGAAAGGTAAACTAGTGCTAGGGGCTGGTAATTAATTATATAACTATCATAATGGAATCTGTTTATTATTCCCCGAGAGGATTCTGGAGAGGTAAAGCAGCTATTAGTAAACTCGCCGAAGCAGCAAAAGTTTCACGTGATGTTGCTGCATCATGGTTAGCACGACAGGCAATATGGCAAATCTTCCTAAGTCCACCTAAAAGAATTCAGTATGCGCATTTTGATGTTAGCGTTCCTAATGAAGTTCATCAAGCGGATATACTGTTTTTACCACACGATACTATTAAAACACGTGGACGAAAATCACGCACGTATAAATACGCATTGACTGTTGTTGACGTTGCGAGTAGATATAAAGAAGCGGAGCCGTTATCAACAAAAACAGCATCTGAAGTTGCATCTGCGTTTGAGCGCATTTATCAACGTGGCGGTCTACGATGGCCACGGTTATTACAAGTTGATCCCGGTAAAGAATTTCATGGAGTAGTATCATCGTTGATGAAGAAACGTAACGTTAAAATCAGACGAGGACATACTGAAATTCATCGTGATCAGGCAATCGTTGAACGATTTAATAGAACACTTGCCGAGCGGTTATTCGGATATCAATATGCAAAGGAAATATCTACTGACTTCAAAGATGGATCTCGTGAATGGGTTGCAAGATTACCGAGTGTGATAGCTGCGTTGAATAATGAAATTACTCGTGCAACTTCCATGAAACCTTCTAATGCGATCAAAAAAAAATATATACCCCATAGCTATAACGGACAACAACCTCAACCAGTATTAGGTAATGTAACTGTAAGATATTTATATGAACCTGGCGAACTTGAAGGTGGTAAAAAATGAGCAACCGATCCTATCTGGAGCGTGACTACACATAAAATTTCTAGCGTGGTTAGATCCACTGGAAGACCTGCCATATACAGACTAGATTCTACTGCCCCTCAACGTGGATTTGTACGTGAACAATTACAAGTAATTCCTGAGGATACGCAATTACCACCAAGCTCAATTTTGTAAACGCCCAGAGCCTCGACGTCGATTACACTCAAGACAGGTCAGCATCACATTATCACGTGTATGACCGAGATCACTATTAATTCTGTCTACGGTAAATTGTCTTGGATTCGAACACTGCCATAACATATTACAGTTGCAACTTGCGCAATGATTATTTTGTAGTTGCTTTAGTGTTATAATAAATTCAATATCAATATCAAAATCACGCTTATTTTTTTTGTCACATTGTTTATAACCAGCTAATTTTTTTCTTTATTACAACATCGTCATTAGTAATTTCCTCAGTTATCACGTAATCTATAATAACCCTATGTAGTTGAGTTATTCTTCTAACATGAGATACTGCAAGATAGACTAAGTTTGACCATTCGATACGATCATCTACAATCCAGATATTTGTATCAGAGATAGTTAATCCCTGTGACGAATGAATTGTTATAGCGTATCCTAACACCCACGGTGATTTTTCCATGTTCAATGCGTTCTCAATAACATCACAGGCAACCAAAACAATGTCATTCAGTACAAGATTTTGTACTCGGATATTTTCAGCGTCTCCACCTGGTATTTCAATTTCAATATTCTGTCGTCGAGTATCTGCTGGGCGATAGCACAAAGGTACAGGTAACGTTGGAAACTTTTCTTTATGTAACGTAAATAATTTCTTTTGCAGTTCATCACGAACTATCCTTCTACTCGCGACTATCAAATCAGTAGGTCTCCATAAAATCCCAAAATCACTCATAGTTGTCTCTGGAATTACATTACGCATTATCTCACATTGTATTTTATCTGGTTGTAGTCTGATTAATCTTTTAAATTCCTTCAGCGGTTCATCAATAGCTCTATGGTCATCATGTATTTCTTCATAATAATTTACGTTATTCTTCAGCCATTCATGTGGAGACTGTCCAACAAAGGGTGGTGGTTGACCATGATCGCCGCACATAATCACAGCAGTATTCTTTGTCAATAACCATTCAAGAAATGTTTTTAGTGTTTCTAACGACACCGTGCATATCTCGTCCCATATAATATATTTAGGTATATATTTTCACCCATTCGCTCAGGAGTCCACGTGTCTCCGCACCATCTAAAGAAACTGTGATATGTACACGATTTTACTCCTCGTTCTTTTATTTCTCTAGCAAGTTTATGTGTAGGTGTTAAAACAATCATATCTGAGATATTATTTATAAATAAGTTAATCGCACGAGTTGTTTTACCTGACCCTCCACACCCATTAAGATAAACGGTCTTATGTCTAGCCACAGGATCGTACACAGATGGTGCAGATGACTTTGATGTTTGATTATTATTTCTGTAATATGTCTCCACAATTTCAACATCGGCAGATTCAGAATAACTAAATATATTTTCTTGTTTCATTCTCCATGTTCCCCATTCACCATTACCGAGTTTTAATAAATCTTTATATTTTTTATGTACATAAAATGAATCCGTAGCGACTCTGACAGAGTGATGAGGAAATTTATTTATCATCGATAGTAGGTTTATCGAAACATAAGCTAACATCGAAGATCTTAAATGAGTAAATTGTGGTGAGTCGCCATCAAGGTAGCTCACAATGGTACCTAGTTTTGTTCCATCTGATAAATAAGCATTACATCGGTTTATAAATGTGTTTTCTCCGTTGTATCAGCGATTATAAAATCTAGTTCAGCATCGTCCATAATCAATCTTGTACACGCTCGTTTATAATCGTATGAACCACCTTGAGTAAATTTATCGATTATTTTTCTACCGAGATCCTTTGCAAATTTTTCATCATGCTCGTTCCTGCATTTATTTATTTTAATAATATAATCTTCATCAATATCAGGGAATTCTTTTCTGGTATCATCGATATTAAATCTATCCGGTTCTGGTAACCAAACTTGCTTCTGTGAATTATACGATATAATCGCTTCAGTTACTCTCAACGATATTAAAAATCCAGCATCAAGCATATACCGCAATAGTACTATCGGAACCCAACATTTTTCTGAAAAATGTCTTCCAAACCAAGCATAAGTAATCGGACGGAGATTTTCTGCAAATTCGAATAATTCTACATGAGCAAATCCGGTTAAGTCAACATCTGGTCCTTCCATGGGAAGGGGTCCGTTTATCGCAACCCTTGTTATGTCATGTGTAGGATGTCCGAATCTCTTAAAGTATTTAGAACATACTCCATATCCAAGAAAACTCCCAGGATAACATGCAGCCATATCAACTGAGATAACATCACTATGGTTGTATTTGGTGTTCCATAATCCACCGTGACCATATTCTAAACAGCTTTTCTTGACATCTTCAAGGAATTCTGATCGTGTCGTTTTCCATGAATTTTTCTCCTGAGCGAAATGGGCAGCAACCGATGGTACGGTAAAACAGTTATTCAGTAATTGTCCAACTATGACATCATCAGGGGTATATTCACGCCAAAGGCGTTGTGCAAGATGTTCCATTTCCTCATGGAGAGATTCTGTACGATAAATATCACCATTGGGTCATACAAATTGATCATAATTATATATTCCGAACTCTGAAATAACCAAACAGAAACAGGATCGGTTTTACTAATATTTTTGATAAAATCAAAGATATCACCATCATAAAACTTAACTTTTCTATCTCGTGGAAATATCGTTACAGCAGCAGTCCATGCATGTGCATTATGATCAACGATTGTTATTGGGTTTCCATTTTTTATATATTTTGGTTCGTATAATATCTCTCCGGTTAGTGTTTTTACTGTTATTGGAAATCTTAATAACTTTTCTAGTTCAGCAACATCCTTAATAGATGCACCAGCATCTTTAACCGTTTCTGCCCATGTATTTATTTTTTTACGCCTTAAATCAGTTAAGCCATTACCACGTATCACATTTGTAAAATGCTCTGTAACTCGTTCAGCTACGCAGTTTATTCTTGATATTTTCATCGGTTTGAGATCCGCAACATTAGGTTTATCATTCAGCGGAAATATTCCATATACAACTGCAGTTGCTGGATAACTCTGTATATAGTAAGGTTTATCAATGCCAGTAAGTATTCCGGGCTTAGATTTATTACTTAAAAAGAACAATATTACCCCCGGACTGCACACGGACTGGATCACGCTTATCACGAATAATCCAAATATCTTCTTCTGTATTTACAATAAATTTTATTAAAATAAAATATTTTTGATTATCAAGGTGATTAATAATTACTTTTCCTCGTTTGTCATTCATCATATTAGTAACATTTCCAACTCTGAATGTGGACCATGCATGAACTGCACCATCGTCACAAAATTCCTTTTTGCTTCACGAATACGTTCGGTTACATCCTCATCCGTTAATGCCAGATCCTGCATCGAAGTACTAAATTTATATTCTGATAGTCTGTCAAGGTCAAATCTAGCAGGGGAAGGTTCAATAACGGATAATTCCTCCATATTATAATTAGGCAAGTATATATTTAATTGAACATTAATCTTTTGTATATGATTGGAACACAAAACAAATGTGCTTGGCTCAAAATTGGATATACTTCTACTTGTAATAAATCATGCGTGAATGAATACTGTAGTTATCATATGCAATGTGTCAGAAATGGAAGTCTAGGACCAAAACCGTGTATTGTGTGTAGTGCTGGAGTGCGAGGAAAAACTCAATTGTGTGCGCAATGCGGTGGTAAAAAATACAGATAACTAAAACGATATTATGACAAAAAAAATAACGCTGACTCTCCTATAAAAACCGAAGAAGATTATTTGGCTAGATTTTCAAAAAAAAATAATGATTTAAACAAATAGTATTATATATAAATGGAACAAAATGAGTTTGTGTCACATCCAATCATTACTAATTATGAATCAT
Organism: Megalonaias nervosa; assembly: GCA_016617855.1. Taxonomy (NCBI): domain Eukaryota; kingdom Metazoa; phylum Mollusca; class Bivalvia; order Unionida; family Unionidae; genus Megalonaias; species Megalonaias nervosa. The sequence goes on along the minus strand of JAECUM010095356.1, from coordinate 68,188 downwards.
CCCGAGATGGCGTGATTAGAAACTGCAGATTGAAAAAACCAGTCGGTAGTATTGATAATACTGGTTATCTTAGATTTACTGCTAATGGCAAGAAAAAAAGATACTTATCTCATATATTTACCTACGAGTGTTATTTTGGAATAATCAAAGATGGATATGTAGTTGATCACATCAACGGCAATAAACTTGATAATTCGATTTCTAATTTACGAGTTACTACACAGAGTCAAAATTGTAAATCCGGAAACACAGGAAGGTGTAAATTATACAGAAAGAGAGCTATTAAATCTATAAATACAGAGACTGGGGAAGAAATTAATTTTGAATCAATTAATTCTGCTGCCAAATACTTTGACATAGTACCACGATCGGTACAATTTGTCGCAGAAAATATACAAAAATCTTCCTTTTCCAAAAGATTTACAAAAAAAATAAATTTTCAATACGTTTAGTCTACCGTATTTTTAATATTACCAAATGATTACTTGATACCTACTGAAACATGGTTGGGATATAATATGAGGTATCCACAGAAGCATATCTATGAGAGATATCTACTGAAACGTTAATTTTCCCAAGGGTTTTGTTTAGCCATAATTACAGTCACTGACTCTGTCAGGGGTTCACCTTCACCGTCGCTGCTCTCAGCGTCATTATCATTTTTTACAGAATCAGATAGCATAATCTTTCTTAATTGCATTACACGATTATCCACAATCTTTTTCTTTCGTACTCGTGAGACAGTTCGGATTTAATATTTTCGATCGAACGTGCAAGAGGTGCAAATAGCTTTACCTGATTGTCGTTTACTATAGCTAGTGATTCAAGCATGGATTGATAAATTAATTTTATAAATCTGTAGTTTGAAGATAATGTATATTTATTATCAAATTTTCTCTGTTGCAGTAATTCAAAATCGCACATGATTTTCTGAGGGTCGAGATTATCAGATATTTTTATTCCGTTATGTTTTAGTGTTTTAATAGCAGAAATAATATCATTGATGTTTTCATGGTTCATTATATATATATATATATATATATATATTTTTATATTTAATATAAAAATAAACAAAAATATACAGCGCGGGGTGACATTCGGTCTACCATTCCATAGTTGTATCAGATAAACCTAATGAGGTTCCTAATCTTTGTTTAGACATTTACCCCCCAAGAGACCCCTAAATATCCGAAACCGAAACTTTAGAGGCTCAGAGGGTTGTCTGTACGTGTAGGTCTTATTTTGTGACCAATCAGATTCTGTTTATTGTTGCCTTACAAGAATTCCTAGATATCCGCAACCGAAACTCTAAGAACTCAAAGGCTGATTGGTCTTTGTGACCGAACCTCATTAGGTTTATTTTTAGTTTGCGATTGTGTCTTTTGGAATGACCCCTGTGTGGGGTACCCCTTTAGTGAAGTCACAAGGTCACAACCTCATATCACCCCCGCTGTATATTTTGATGAGATGATATGATGATGAGATGATATGATGAAATGCCGTCTTCACGTAGCACACCAACCCATAACGATCAACCAATGGGTTATTCACAAAAGTGAATCCACCACGTGTTGACGTAGTGGATTGGTGTACTCTGAAGACGGGGGTGGCTGGAGCCCCCAATAAATTATAAATCTTGGCATAAAATCGCCCCCCGCAGACAATTTGTCCTTCTTGGGTTTCGAACCATAACCCTCCGGATGAGAGTTTCTACGCGCTATCAACTGAGCTATTGGACCTTGTTATAAATACATATTGAAAAAGTTAGTATGTGTTTACCAATGTGTCAGTCATATCGTTATTCCTAAAAACTACAATATTCTTAACAAAAACCACATTTTTCTGTCTAAAATGAGATTTTATATTTCTAGTTTCCAAAATATATATAATTCTGTATAACACTGAGTCTATGCGTGGGCCGTAACAGCGGATATTGATTTAGTTTTATAGCGGTTCTTAAAATAACTTTACGCACAGCTGTTATGGAATAATCAATATGCAGCCACAGCTTTCTAGATTTCATTGTGCACGGATTTTATGTAAACAAAAGAATAAATATCCGGATATTTTTTTTTTGTTATAATAAAAACGCTCTATGAGCGTACATACAGGTTTATATTCAGTTCTTCATTCCTCGTGTCCAGAATTCTATTATTTTGGTCTGTAAGTTTAAAGTGTATTCTTGTCAGAAATGGATTATGAACTCGCAGGTAAACGGGGTTAATTGGTTCAATTACAATTAACCACCCCGGTGGATCTTTAGGGCTAAATGAATATAGTATATACCCTTGCTGAGCTTGGCTAGATTTAGAAAGATCTACCTGATAGCTACCTTCAATAACATCACATACTAGATTGACTGCAATTGTTGTTGTTATGTTTACAATGCCTGGCGATATATGACGTCCGGCACCAAAGGGGTTGTTATTGTGTTTTAGTATAACCGGTGGTGGGGCTATTTTTTCCACGATTCAATTACTCCCGGATAATATTCTTCAATAAGATTATTTAATGATTTCTTCATCTCAGCGTTATTTAAATCTGGTATAACAAATGTTTGTAAATCTTTTTCTGTTATTTTATAATGATCAAGAAATATTTGTTTAGATGTTGTATTTGTGTAATAATTTCCATTGAGTTTAGTCGCAACGTTTATGATACTTCGATTGGCGATGTACAAATCGAATAAGATCCCATTTAAGTGTTTTATTGACTCGATTATTTTCTGCTTTACGTTATCGTTGTAATGTTGTGATAATGAAATAAGTAAATTTCTTAGATCATTAAACGTTTTATCGTATTCAGGTTTAAGAGTACCTAAAAGTTCTTTAAAAAGTCCTTCATCAACAATTTCTCGATACCTCCCCTCTGGTGTAACGATAACACTGAATGCTGATCTGGTTATCTTGGGAATTCTTTTACCATCAAAATCGGTAAAGTAATATATATCATCGTTTGGATCAAATTCAAATACTATACGACCCCATGGATATTTTTCTCGATATTCTGGATTTTTAATTAATTTTTCTTCACTCGTTTTAAACTCATCTTTAGTTGGTTCTGAAACTCCATTATAAACAGGTGCAACTTCAGGCCATCCTAACACGGATCTAATCGAACTTTGATAAATATCTACGAGGTAATCAGGAGAATTTATTTCAATCGCCGCTGATAGTGTTGGTTCGTGAACAGTAATTGCTATTTTAGATTCTTTCCCTGTGATAGATTTAATTCTGCGTTGGAACTCATCATTAATCTGTTCTATTTGATAACTGCCCGTTGAAATTCCAACAACTTGCCAATCAGGTGTTCCATCAGGTTTATTCTTATTCGCAAATACCAGTGAATTATTTGCTGGTTGTCCACCAAACGTTTTTGATCTAATATTAGGCCAGCTATGATAAACTCGTAATTGCGCTAATGCTATTTCCTTTGCAGGAATTGCAGTCGGAAAATTAACGCTAAATTCAGGATTGGTTGAACTTAATGATATCATAGTAGTTTTTGACGGCGTTGTATTAGCCACGATCTGCTGAAGTAATTCTAACGATGACATTATTATTATCGTTATTATTTAATTCTCCATCTTTCCGTCACTAGAGAACGCGTCGCGTTCCATAATGAACGCTTCATCGTAGGTTTTCATTATCGTTACGAACTCCTCATCAGATATTTTACCATCACTGAGATACGCCGAAATATACGAGCATAATTTAGTGTATGCGGCTGTTGCTGTGTGCAGTTTCATTATATACTCGTTTAGTTTATCATTCGTACACGTAGATATTTTTTTAGAGATAATACTGAAAATACCTGCGCATGTTGTTGCCGTTGAAACTATAATCGTTACAACTGCAGGCGCTGTCATCGTTATTGTTGATAATAATAATCCAGTTCCAGCAATAACAGCAGAAACCAAGTATACCATTATATCAATAACAACCATACGACGACATTGAGGAGTTTCAGCTACAAACTCAATACACCACCAATAATCTGCTGTGGTTAACTTTTTATCATCCGCTATCAGCATAAACGTTTCTTCAGCATCTTTGTTTAACACTATAGACACAGTTCCAGAAAAACTATCGGTTGAATGACGCCATGTAAATGTGGTAAATATAGTAAATTTTTCAGCACAAAATATAGATAATCTGTATACACCAGTGACCTCTGCGGTATGTTTAAGGGTGTTATTTTCCGGTGTCCATGTTGCCTTTCCTGATGCGACTGTGTACACGATATTAATGATCTGCTTGTGAGGAATTTTAACGAGATTAGTTTTTTTGAATAATATTAGGAATACCACTAATGATATCGTTGAGTCTTGCGTTAATGTCAGCGAGATTAATAATAACAGTTGGTGGAGTTCCAAAAAATTTGTTAATATTTCTGTTTACATTTCTACGAAAATTTAGAAATGTTTGTATGTGATTATTATATTCAGTTCTAAATGCGGCAATTCCATCATTGATAGTCGTTAATGAAGTCGTTATTGGAATTTCCTTATCGTCGACGTATTTCTTCGTTGCAGCGTCAAAATCTGTTTCTGGTGTTCTGAGATTATTAATACCATTATTATTCATGTCGAGAAATGCACGCATTATACCACCGCGCACTGACACGTATTTGGATTCTTGATCATCGACGTATTTTTTTGTTGCTGCATCTGTATCTGCGATTGGATCTCCAAGATACGTAATTTTTCTTCCTGACATAATAATGTTACCGGTAAATACATCACCAGTTTTCTTAACATAATCGTTAACCGACTTACCGGAATCCTGTATTTTACCCTGATCAGTAAAAGTAACGACATTATTAACAACCGCATTTGGAATTCGTACAAGTACATCTGGTAGTTGTATGTTACTCATTTTTAATCGTCCTTGTTTGTCCTGAAAAACGACGACTTCATTTTGATCCACACTCGTGATATTTAATAAATCATCAATTTCCTTTCTGAGCTGATCAAGAGTTGCATATTTAGATAAATCGATCTTCTGAGCTCTACCTGATGATCTTCCGTAAATATCTACCATTATATTTACTGATATCAGTTTAAGTGTTATGACGTAGTGTAGTGAACGCGTGTACGACTTTATGAGGCGGTGTTGTTGATTTTGATACAGCATCAAGCATAGCGAGGGTTTCACGACCGCATATTGGAGGATCAGTTATTTTTTGTGTCGGTAGCGCTGAATACCAGATTGGAGCAGTATTATTGCTAACGTAATGAAGAAATTCTTTTGGTGGTGCTAATCCATACGAATCAAAATAAATAATTCCACGCGGATCAATTGCATATCCTACCCAGTGCGTGCCTGGGCCAGAATTTTTATCGAGATTAATAATACCGGTTTCATGTTGCATTGCAACGGTAGGTAATTGATCGCGCATAAAAACACCTCCGAAATTTTTTATTTTTAATTGCTTAGCAGCATTAAGTAAATCAAAATTGGACATGGGTGTTATTAGTAAACTGTCCCTGGTAATCTTAGGCCTTTTCCGTACCAGTGTGGGGTCCCTGGCAATCTTAGACCCCGACCGTATGCTGGGCCTGATAATCTCAGACGGCCCGGCTGTGGCACGTTTGGTGCTCTTAGACGTCTTCCGTGTTGCTTTTGTCGTGATCTTTTTTTTAAATTTTCTGCGTGCATAATTCCCTGTCCGGTTGCTTTCTTTAACGCCATTCCAGCAGCGGTTCCAACAGCACCTAGCGCAGCTGCTTTTGCAACAGCTGGGCTGCAGCTGCTATTAATGCTGGTATTGCTGCGAGAAGTGGAAATATACCACCCGTTTTAGCAATATCTTTGATGGCGCCCGCAGAAAGATTAAGTTTGACGCCTTTATTTGATTTTTTAGCGTCGTTGAAGTTTTTAAACTGACGCTCGGTCAACGATAGTTTATCTGCACCGGTCATTTGTTCTCGCTTTAGCGATATTTTTATTCCACAGTTATTTTTTGATGCTGATTGCAGTCTTTTAATCTGACCAGGAGTCAGACTTACACTAATGTGATGATATGACATTATTAATATTATGAACGATCTAATTACATGTTTTCTACTGGAGCATCAATAACTCTCATTCGTCCACCAACACCTTCGAGTAACATTGATTTATCGCTGAGTATAACGGCTATTTCTCTGTAATTTGCAATAACCCCTCGAGTTACACGAGCTTGAAAATGAATATCTACAACAGATTGTCTGGTTAAATCTAAATGTTCTAGAGAAAAGTAATAGATCGGATACAGCGTTGTAAAATCACGCTGCGATATTTGTAAACCAGTATCAACATTTTGATCACGACCCATGAATGTCATTAATCGATGATATGCACGTGCTACATGATTATTTGCAAAATTCAGTAATATATCCTCGGATGGTTCTTGATGTCCATTAATCCTTAATGAAACCTCAGAAACACCGAGTTGGTCAAATATCATATGACTATGTATTTGCGAGTTTACTCGTTCAGTATTTTGAAGTGCAATAAATATGTGTCGCGGTGCAGAAACACCTTGTTGAGAAGCTATCTGCCATGTAAATAAACCATCAATTACACTCTGAACTGCATCTGTGGTCATTGTTAACCATGATAACGTTGATTTACCGCCTTGACTCATAAAAGATAACAACCGGTCTTCTTCAGATATTGACGGAGTCATCACTGGCATCCACAGGGAAAGTTTTGTTTGTACTACTTTGCCATGAAATGCCGCAGTTGCATTAGCATCAACGCCCTCAGCGTGCCACATTGCATCATTATCATCGCCTTTTCGCACAAGTACAACCGTATGTTTGGCTCCAAAAATAACCTTTCTAACATTTCTGCAGAATCCAAATATGTGTGACAGTGGAATTGCACAAGAAAACCTTTCATTATCACCAAGCATTGCTCTACGAGATGCGAATCCCAAGTTGAAGTTTTCATTCATTGATACAACTGTGTCCCCAGCTGCATTTAGTGTTACATTCCTCTGTTCGGGTTGATTAGTTGTGTCCTTTGCAAACATCATTGATGGGCCAGCCGATCTTGAATAATCATCACTGTATCTAGCCAGACCAAGTATTGTTGTTGCAACGTCAACGTCTTTCTGGATTGATTCAATATTTTTTCCATCAATCATGTACGTAGCGCTATCAAACAAAGCCATAATACCGTTATTCACAAAACCAAATCGATCACCAATTCCATAATCTGTGTTATCTGTTTTTAAAAGTCTACCTTCTACTTCAATGAATGCTTCAGCGGGTAGGAAATACCTACTTGTATCCTGAACCTGTAGTTCAATTCGTCCACGCTGATCTGGAATTCGTGCGTCATAAGAATAATATTGATAATCGCGCACAGACTCATCTTTGAGAACTGGTGCGTCTATGTCAAACGCGGTGTTAGATATGCGCTTGAACATCTTTATTATTATCGTCTTCGTCTAACTCGAAGACCACTACCTGCTATCAGACTAGCGGTTATATTTTTTTCCTTCTCAGACATCGGGATATCAGCTAACTCCGCTAGTTTTTGATTAGCGGCTTGATTTATTATTTTACTTACGCTTGCGGGCATCACTTCAGTGCTGGGTAATTTCACAGGTCGGACCGGTCTGCGTATTAATCGTGATAGTCTATCTTTAATTGCTGAGAATGCTTTGCTAGCGAGATTACCAACAGCGCTTACACCTTTTTCATGAACAACATCAATAGCTTTCATTCCTAGTTGCTTTGCAATCGGTATTGCTTTTGGGGCTATTCCTGTAAACAGACCCTGAACAACATCACCTAGCCCATCTCCGTAGGTTGCTCTGTATACAGGTAATCGAGAGTTTATTACCCTGACCATGGTAGGTCCACGTTGAGTACCATGCACGATCATTTTATTATTAACTGTTTTTATCACTAATTACATACTTAATCACTATAATAATCATCGGCGATTTCATTAATAAGAGACTGATATACATTAATATCCATGATGCCGCCACTAAATAATCGTTTACAAATATCAGCTACTTCATTAATGATTTCTGGGGAATTATTACCAGCTCGTTTTCCTCCGATGAGAATTTCTAGTCGATCAACATCAGCAAGGATATTATTGGGACAGGTAATAAAACCACTTCCTAGACCACTTCCAGTCGCGCCAGGATCTTGATATTCTTCTTCACGTATTGTTCTGACTGGTTGTTGTGATTCTTCTTCTTGTTGTTGTCGTTGTAGTAGTGGTTGTAGTCGTGGTATTGGTTGCAGTGGTGATGAGAATATGAGGTGTGGTGATGATACTGGTGATAATTCATATTGTTGTGGTGTTTTTTGTCGTTGTTGTTTTATTGTTTCTTCCTCCTCAATACGAGGTGGTCTGAACAGCAATTTTGCTGGCGATAATATATCTCCGGATAATGGCGCTCTTTTAGCCTCTTCGACTTGTCTCATAAAAGTTTCAAAATCATTTTTATATCTATCAGTGATTCTAGATATACCACGGGATTTTCGAAATATAAAAGGAACCCAATTTTTTTCAGAAACACTAGCGGTGTCTGGATCTAATAACATATCACGATGTTGATATCCTGTTGCTGCAGCCGCTACAGGGTTTTCTCGAAGTATCTTACGACCAACTTCGGTTAATCGGGCTGGTGGTTTTGGCTTTGGCTTTGGCTTTGGCGTAACAATATCTCTTACGTCACCGACCTCCTCACGAACTTTGTCAATACCCTCAAGTACTTGTTGTACTTCTTCTTGTAATTGTGGTTGAGCAGCAGCAATTTCAGCTGGAAGTTCTTGTAGAATCTTTTTTGTTTTTTTAGTTCTCTCCGCTATTTTTCCAGTTGCCTCTGCAATTTTCTCAGATACTGGAAGAAGAGGTTTAGTTGTCTCTGTAATAGGTTTAAATAATTGTTCTGTACCCTCTGTAAATTCCACCTGAGACTCCTGACGCGATTGTAATTGTTGCTTAACAGAATCACGAACAGGTAGATATTTTTAATTGCCTCTAGTCGCTCTCGAGCTAATTTAGCTGAGTGTGGTTCTTCAATACTCATTATTGATAATATCTATAATGGCTGTTTAATTTATAGCAGCAGAGAGGGTGAATGACATACGCGTAGTGACCAGATTGTAAAAAAATCTGGTCAATTAAAGAAGTTTTCATTATTAAGGCAAAAACTTCTTTTTTTCAACCTTCGTAGGAACCCTTAATTTTCAAAAATAAGGTCTCTACAAAGTTGTAGGGTTCACCCTCTCTGCTGCTTGAGTTCATTCATTCATTCAGTCAATACACAGTAGTAAATCTTAAATCCATTCAAAGGGCAAATATATGTATTTGTATGTGTTATAAATAAAATATATATTCAGCATGTATGCCCTATCAATGAAAAATTTATACATCTCATGGTATATCATTGATACAGCATACATACTATATATATATATATATATATATATATATATATATATATATATATATATATATATACACTCAAATCAAGATTGACATAAAAATACAAGTAAACTATCATCAGAAGAAATGATGCATAAGTATATAATTGAAACATATAGTTCTCCTTCAACAATAGCCATGTGCATGTTCATCTGCACGTCTTACCAATTTTGTAAATGTTTGCTGGCATTAAACTAACATTGTCCATTTGCACATGTAAACACTGCAGTCTTAATATATACAGACTTGCATAAAATGATTGATGATAAACAAAAACTGGTTTCACAACTGTAATGAATGTAAGTTTTGGTAACCTTGAAGTTTTCATGCAAAGCTGATCCATTTAATCCATATTGTTGTTTGCTGCATTTTCATACACTGCATTTATGTTCCGTCAGAGAAATGATTTATTTAAATTCATAAAACGTGTGAATTTACCTTTGATAATTAACGTCTGCAGTCTCAAAATTCTGGCTTAAAATACAACATGTGTAATAAGATTAAACATTCCACCATTTAGAGGCCACACCATATCCCACCTTTTTCCCTAGGTCTGACTCTTAAGGAATTAACACTGTTTACTAATCAATGTATATTATTTTCAATTAGTTTTCTGGGCTTGTACTGCCTGATACATACTTTTTTATTTTTTTGTTGTCTCATCTGTTTATCTATGTTAATGTATATGGTAGTGTAATGCCAGGTACCACACACTTTGTTTAAAAATTCTGAAACATAATCAGTAAATCTGTGCATTTATTTTATATGTCTATATCAGACCAAAGAATAATAGTAGAATTTTATAATCAACTGACCTTACGCGAGATGATACATCGCTCCACCTACCCAATCACGTGACATGACCACCTGCTAATCTCCGACAAACAAGCAGTATTGGGCAAGGAAATATGTTTCAGTTTAAGTGATATATTTATTAAAAATGATTTGTATTATTCCTAAAAATGTAAAATTACAAAGCTGCTTAAATTATATTGCAGTAGACAATATTTATATTTGTAGTTCAAGTTTGTATAGTAATAACCTAAGTGTTTTATTTCAGTAAGTAATAAAATTAGTACGTGTAGGCTTGTACAAAAGTGACAAAAGAAAAGAGCGAAGTAAACAAGCTTTGTAAATTTAACAAAATAATTTATTTCCCTAGAAAATGAAGTAAAAATATGAAATAGGACTTACGGTTTGTGAATCTAATCCAAAAATTAATCCTAGAATTCAAAAATATAAGTCCTATCACTAAAAAGTTCTAATTGAATCCAAGTTCGAATCTTGATGAAGTTCCAATATGGAAGACGATGACGTCAGATGAGGTTGTTGTACTGATGGCAACAGTTCCTCACTGAATCACAATTTATAATGTTCCAGTTTAGAATTCCAGAATAAATTTCCACTAAATGTCTTTGTCCAAGAATTTTTATAAAGAAGACGAGTATTTTCCAGGGTGAATAAATTATTTTAAATAAAAAACTCAAATCAAATGGCAACAACAGGAATACCTTTCGGCATTAAGGTATAATTTACGACTAATCCAGAAAACACTGAGATTGAGAATTAAACCCAACTAAAACGTCATTTTGACACTTGTGATGGGTCACATGATCACTTACTTTGTCCGAACAGCGCAGTAAAAAATACGTCAATTATCACGTAGGCTAGAATAGCCCTATCTAAGAATCAGATTCCCACACTGGAAATAAATTTAAAAATCAAACTATTTACAACAAACTAGCACGTGGTTGAACATGACCTTGGTAATGACCAATCATTTTCACCCAATGTTTACAAAATCAGAACCAAGGTCAAGAACCAGGTTGTCTAAAAATATAATGTAGTAACCTACTACGTTTTAATCAGGCTAAAAGAACTGAACTGAATTTTTTCTAGAAAAATGTCAAATCCAGTGAATAAAGTTATTACAATAACATGTAATGAAATAAAAATAAAATATAAAAGAATTTAAAACACACAAGTAATTTAATTACATATACGTAACAAAATCAATTTAAAATTTGTTGGAGAAAATATTAATGTAAAAGGAAATTCGCTCCCAAACATGCTAATGTATTTAGTATATAATCTTATCCTTATTAATCTTATTTGGCTTATGATTATGCTGCCTTGGAAGTATACGAATTAAAAATTAATAACAAAATCCTAAATAATTACTGTTAGAAGTATACTGTTGTCCATAATAATGTTAAAGTTCTACTGTTCATCAGATGGAATTTTGATCAATGATGTCTATTGATGGAAACATGTATATGCATACATAATATCTCGGACGATAATTATCTGAAACCGTTGTTTTTGTATTTCTTTATTATTACATTTTTGTATCCCCACCCCTCCTTCAGACCATGAGAAAGTAAAGAGTCACTAAAGTGTCTGAAAGATCATTATTTTTAAGACAAGTCAACATTAAAGTCAAAATTTTCAAACTTTCAATAATGCAGTCTGGGGTTCACTGCATCCTATACAAGAAAATAATATACATCAAAGCCCGAAATTTAGGGGGTTCTCCACTCATATTCTAGAAACGTTAATTTATGTATATATTTTCAATTTCAGTTTCTTTTTTTCTTCAAACCATCAGCAGGACATGCTTTTCAACATACTTTTACACAAAGAAACATGTTGTTATTGTCATCAATTATTTCCATATTCAGCTGATCGTACACGCGACCACAAAATAGTCTTTACCCATCGAAGTTTTGTCTATGTTTTGGGAAAGGAATAAATCTAAATCCTCTGTTTAGACGATCTGGATATCGACTGTAAGAATTACAAGCCTCCCACTGACTTCTTTTCACCCTTATCAATGATAAAATAAAAAAAAAAAAAATCATTGCAAAATTTGTAAATACTTATCATAATCAATTCATTATTGCCACAGGCAGCTTGTTGGAGGAAAATGGCTGACAAAAGCAATGCCTTGAGGTGTGTCTAATTTATGTTCGCTGATTGGTTAATGGCTCAGCATGATTGACAAGTGGTGATAGGTCAATTGATTTGAGTAAACTAAATGTTTAATAAATGTTATGATTGATCATTAGTGTAATTACAGTCTGACACTGAAGTTAGACTCACTGTCACATAACTTTATAACAGTTGGAAAGATTTTCAAGAAACTTTGCAACACATATATCATAACAAGATCACCTGTCATGTACTAAACATGTAGGACAGGTCCCCCCCCACATCAAGGTCAAGGTCACAGCAAAGGAAAATGTAATTGTTTGACTTGTATCTTTGTCTAGAATATAATTTTTGAACTAATTACAATATTTTAATGAAATCTTTCCCACGGGGAATTTCCTACATACTTGACAAGACAGTGTGTCACACACTAATTGGCACACCCCATATCTTGAGGTCCAAGTCGTGACTGTTGTTGTTGTTATAGGGTTTAACACCATTTTTCAGCACAAGATAGATTATACATGGAGGCCAGTATAAATGGTAGAGGAAGAACCTGGGAAAACCCTGGAAAGAACCACTGACCCACGAGAAGCTACCGGCAAGCTTTATCGCACATCCACATTGGCCGAGTCCAAGATTCAAACCCACGCAGACTGAGGTGAGATGGCAGTGATCTGTAACAGTGAGTGCTTTAGTAGACCACTCAGCCACTTAGGGCCCCAAGTCGTGACTGAAGGCAAAATATAATTCTGCATCTCTGTCAGAAGTATAATATTTAAGCATTGAAAAACATAAGCCAATTATTAGTTATGTACAGACAGTGTGTCACATACCACTGCCATGTCTCTGGAATCAATGTGATAGATACAACAAGAAAAAATGTAACTGTAACTTTTCTTCTTGTCCAGTATCTAACTTTTGAAGCAGTGAAAAAATATTTTAATGAAACTTTGTAAATCATGACAAAACAGTCCATCCCCCTGCATGAAGGTACAGGTCACGGCAAGGGAAAATATAAATTGGTGAGCTCAATCAAGGTACAAATATAACTTCTGAATCGATGAAGTTATCTAAATAAACTTTATCCTGTTATATACCGCCATGTCGGCCAATTCTGCGCGTTGGGTAATTCTGCACAACGATAAGTCATTTATGTAAACATTGGATCACGTGTTATTTTTGGTCAGAAATCCATTTTGTATCAAGAAAGAACAATCATATTTTAATTAAGGAAAGTGATATTCATAAAGTGTACAAAAATATCCCACATTTCGATTCAAAATGCATATGAAAATGTGATTTCTAAATGTCAACATGAAGACCCACTCCATGACCTTCTTGAACCTATAACCCAGAAAATAATATTTACTATGTAACTTTTAGAATCATACAAATAAATACATTATATAACAGACGGAAATGTATACCTTAAAACAATTCTGCATCTTAATCCAAATTTCCAATTTTGCAAGAAGTTATCCCACACGTACAAAATCGTCTGTTACCCAACATGTCAACTTGCCGCTAGAACGGGATTCTTAAGAAATTCCCTGGTGTATAGTCTGTTTCTAAATTCTGTGGTAATTTTTCCCCATAAACAAGACGTTGTAAACACATTACATCCTATTCACTTTTGTTTCTCTTCCACATAATAGCTTGTCTTTTGATAAAATGTTGAACTTTACTAAATTTGTTTTACAAGATTGGTTTAGTTTGCTTAATATCTCTTGCCATTTGTTGGCATCGTTACGTTGAATTTTGTAAAACTAGCTATAAACCTGACCTAATTACTCGACTGAAATGCTGACAGAAACAGTCCAAAGTAATGTATTTCATTTCCATTGCCTGGTGGATAAACATTACATCTTTTCAAAGCTGTTCGCAGAATATGCCGACATATCGTGAGTCATGAAAACACGGGGGTGGTATCCCCTGTATCCAAAATGAATATTATTTTGAACAATATTCTGGTGACAGTTGCCTTTTCTCAAATGGTAAGCATTGCAGTATTTTATTTTCATCAATCGGTCGAATTCGGTATGCATTTATCTTCAGTACTGGAGACGGAAACATTAAGTGCACAGAAATGCCCGACAGCATTGTACCTTAACTTGACAGTGTCTTGCATATTCATTCACACTCCCTGCTTTTCAAGGTAGAGGCTTAAACAGGTGGTAATATGAGTCAGTGACCTGTCTTCTAATTCTGGCTGTCACTTTTTAACCTCTCATTATACTCTGAGGGTCTCCAGTTAGCTGAGTCATCTAAAGTGCTTACCTTTACCAATCACTGCCTATAACTTCTGTCCATATGGGTTAGAGTCTCTAGCTTGGCCAATGTGGTTATTTGAGAACACTGCCAGTAGCTTCCTGTGGGTCAGCGTTCTTAAAGACTGGGTTCTTCCTCCACCAGTTATACTGACCATCATATATAGCCTATCTTGCACAGAGAAATGGCATTAAGCCCAAAACAACAATATACTCTGATGAAACTTAACAGAGATGATTCTACTATATTAATCTGGGATGTCTGATGGTCCCAATTTCCTGTGGCAGCCCCAGAAGTTTTGTTTTGAAATGCCCCAATCAAAAGGCAGTAAATTTTGCTTGCCAACTTTTTCCCTCATTCCATTCATACCTGTAACAAATATTATTAGATCCAAACTGTAATTTTACTTTTTTCCTTTCCAGAAGTCATCTTAATCATACAAAAGCATGGCACTGCTCTCAAGTGTATTTGATCATATTAAATCAGGGTCCAAAGTTGACCTTAATAGTTGGGCAAAATCATATCTCTCCTTCCAGAACAGGGCAAAGTTTGCAAAAATAGGAAGCAGTGAATATAGAAAGTTCAAAATTGTCACTCTAATGTTTTGCACATTTTCATGTTAGATTATTAAAATGCTGATGAAATACTATTTCAAAAGTTCTTAATGCTATTAAAACATTTGCTTGAGCACAGTTGCTGTATAACATAAAATAGTAGCATGAAAAAAAAAAATAGGTTGCAACAGAAACATGTCAAACTATTTTATGGCAATAGTCCTCTTTCCATATATGTCTAGATGATGAATACAATGAAGAATTCTATTAGTAATGAACCTGGATACATGCAATCTGTAATAATTTGTTTTAGACTGGGCACCAAAAACATTTAATTTTTCATTTGTTTTTCAAGAATCAAATATTTGGTTGAAATCCTGTAAATAGCAAAGTAATTTCTGGCATTTATTTTTATCAAGTTGGCACCAAAACTGACAATAGAACTTCTAACTTCTTTTTCTGTTCTTCACCTTCCAAAGTGAAAATTGATACAAAGGAAAACATTTTACTCTGATTATTAGTGCACTGCACTGAAACAAAATAGGGTGGGCGTAATGTCGTGAAATCAATGCAAGGCAAAGTGAACTTCACTTTTTGGGCCTGTATAAATGAAATATTAGGGTGGCTATTTTGCCCAAATCAACCCCTCATGTGGACCTTGTAAGTATTCAGGTTCTCCAGCATTGTCAAAAAATTGACAAGTGAGTAGACAGGTCCCCATTTACATAATGATGGATATGTATTTCTTCCCAATATCACTAGCTGCCTGAATAAAGATCTAGTGGAGATGGGCAAACAGTTTGGTTATGAGGGGTAGTCTGTTAGAAAATCTGTTCAGAAGGTAAGCAGGCTCAGGAAAGGGAACAGAGATTAAAAGACATGGATACCAGAAAAGGGTGGAATTAGAAAAGCAGAGAAGATAGCGAAACAGACAGAGAAGGAAAGGATAGGGTGGGAAAGCCTGAGAGTTAGAAGACAGTAATATGAATAGAAAGTGTAAGAGAAAATTTGAATTATTAACTACAAAGAGGGAGGGGAACAAGACTCAAACTTGTGCAAGATGAGAGGTCCAAAATGACCCTGTTTGAAGATGTTAAGGACAACATAGATAGCTATTAGCAAAAATTTGAAAGAAATGTCAATGAACAGAAGTGGAGAAAGGAAAGATTGGCTGCTCCATCTCAGCCCAATCTTAAAAGGTAAAGCACTAGATGTGTATTTACATCATCTTCTTAAATTGTAACCGGCTGAGAGAGGCAATCCTTAAGAGATACAAGTTAACTGAGCAAGGGTTCCACAAGAGGTTAAAGTATGGTAAATCCAACTAAAGCGAAACAGTCACCCAGTTTGTCAGTAGAAAAGGAAATTATTTAAAGCGGTGGGTTGATTGTGATAAGATAGAAAAAAGAACAGCTGAGGGTCTTACAGACCTTTTACCCAGGGACCTTTTTCTAACCACTTGTGGTAAGAGTTGCACTTGTTTTTGAGGGAAAAATCCTTCTCAACTATTTGGATATGGCTAAACAGGCAGACTGAAGCTCTGGGTGGTAAACAAATGTGGTCTCAAGAGACAATAAATCAGGTAACCAGTCTAAAGACCAGAGGCCAAGAAAACCTGAGATAACTAGTGCAAATAATGATGGAAATTTTCAATCTGGAAAATGTACAAATCATAAGGACAGAATGTTACAAATGTAAGTGGGTAAGATCTCACTCAACTGTCTGAAATGGAAGATGTTTGTCCAATGAGTCACAGTTGCTACTGAAAGTAGGGGGAGATCAGGAAGCAACAGATGCTGTGATGTGTGTGATAATTTGGGAACAAAAAATGAGAGTACAGTATCAGAGTCCACAGTGGATCTGCAAATCATTTGTCATGTTATTTAGTCAATCATCACTTGTCTTTTACCCTGTGCTGCGGGTATCAACAACTAGCGGTACAGCCAATGGTCAAGAAGTAATAGTCTTATGACACACAAAGTATACGGGCATCATGGTAAAGCAGCGTCTTGTTAGGGATTACCAAACGCTTGATTGCGTTCCCATTGCAAGAATAGAAATCAATATGCTTTTTCTGACCAGAACCATCCAAGCATTGTGCATGGACAAACCCAAATACTAGTTAATGATTGAACATGATGAAGAGTCCAGATTCCCAGTGAAATCAGCTTTTCAGTTTCCAATTCTACAAGCGGTTTAGACTAGGTTGCAGGTCTGAACAGGGAGACAGCCACTGCATAAGCTAAAAAAGTTCCGGGAGCTGTGACAATTACCTAATGTGATGAATTTATGTGCAAGCAAGGATGTATTGAGTCATTGAGTCCCATGCCATAAAACATTATAAAGATGGGACAAGTTTAAAATCTGTACACAGGGAAGAGTAATGTACAGGCAGTTTACCTCATTGGAGGTTAAATCATCTTTCAATTTGTTGTCCCCCAGAAATTTAGGCCCTTTGCGCTTAGAACTGAACATGAATCCAGCAGGGTAGAATAGAGTAGGAATAGAATGACTAACAAGGTATTAGCTGAATTTTAATGGCCTGGCATGAATAGCAGTGTATCACAATTCTGCTGATAGTGCAATTTTTTGCCGTGAAACTATGGAAAAAGGAGTTTAGAACAAAATATTACTGTGGCCATCAAAAAAGAGTCAGGTGATGAACCAAAAATATTCCCCAGTACAGAAATTCCCACTAACTCATGGGGGTGGGTGGCAAAAAAATAAGAGATTAGATCAGTGTGTGCCTAGAGCTACCTGAAGGTCAGCATCAACAAATCACTGAGATTTTGAGTAATTATCCAGATGTATTTACAGACAGACCCAGACATAATGGGTTAACAAAACCTGAAATAAACTTGAGTATCTCAGAGCCAATCAGAATTAAATGATATACAATAGCCAATCAGAATTAAATGATATACAATAGCCTTTAATGCATGAGAGACAATCAATGAAGAAGTAGATAAAATATTAGACCTGGAGTGATTCAACCCTCAAACTCCCCATATTCATCTCCCATGGTATTGGTCAGAAAGAAAGATGGAACAAACAGTTTTTGTACAGACTTATCAGTTGAATAATATTACCATGTTTGATGTGGAACCAATGTTGGAGTGCTTTTGATTTCCAAATTGGCAGGTCACCAATATATTTGAAAATTTGATCTCACCAAAGGATACTGGCATGTGCCCATAGTTGATAATACCTGCATGTTAACGGCATTCATGACCCACAAAGGTCTTGACCAGTTTAAAGTTATGCCTTTCAGTTTGGTCAACAGTGATGCATTGTGCATTCATCTTATGCACAAATTTATGAAGGCATGAAGAATGTGTGTGTGTGTGTGTGTGTGTGTGATTTGGATTTTTAACATAGCTTTAACAGTTTTTCAGTCATATCGCTATGATGACTGCAGCGTGGCAGTTTATAGTGATGCCTAGCACTGGGGTACCATGCCACAGACATGTAGCATGATGTCCTACCCAATCACATTAACCTGACACCAGGCCAACCAGTCCTAACACCTCTTAATGCTGAGCACCAAGTGAGGCAGCTGTTAGTACCATTTTTAAAAGTCTTTGGTCCGACTCGGATGGGGTTCGAACCCATGACCTCCCGAATCTGAGACAGACTCTCTAACCACTAGGGCACTGGAGCAGTCCACGAAGAATGTAGATAGCTTCATCAACAATATTCTTGTATACATGCATAGTGTACCTGGGTATTAATCAACCTACTTCACAAACTCCACAAGGCCAATCTCACTGCAAGACCCGCCAAGTGTACTCTGCCATATTCTAACTTGGAAGGCTTAAGACATTTAGTAAGTGGGTCAGGAGAGTTAAAACCCAACCCCTGAAGCAATAAGAGATAGTTCTAACCGGCTATCAAGAAACAGATTCAATTGTGCCATGGGTTGATAGGCTTTTTGCAGGAAAATCATTCTAAATTTTGCTGCTATAACTAGTCCTCTGATAGACTTAACTAGGAAAGGGCAACCCAATAATGTTTCTTGGGGTATGTGTTGCAGGAGCTCAATAAACCATTTGTATTAAGGACTGATGCATCTGACAGAATTAGCAGCAATGTTCAATTTCTTATAATTCAGTGATATTATTCTTATCTGACACAGATTCATGTACAAAATTTATTATAATAAGAATCTTGTAACACACATTTTTCATATTTTTGTACAACTTCTATACTTGGATCACCCTTGGTGACAGAACCATACCTTGTTCATACTTGTGTACAAATCATATACTTTGATACCAATGGTGACAGAACCATACATTGTTCATATCTGTGTATAAATTCTATATATTGATACTCTTGGTGATAGAGTCATACCTTGTTTATATTTGTGTACAAATTCTATAAATTAATACCCTTGGTGACAGAATCATACATAACTCATATTTGTGTATAATTCCAATTTTTATGAATGAAATGGATTTTCTGCAATATGATTGGATGTAAAGGGTCACGTGATACTAATCTGGAATTTTTTACACATCGATAAATTCTGGGACTACTTTCGGTTTACAATATAAATAAACATTGCAGACACATCATTCTGAAACAATTGTTTCATCTCTTGAATTTTTAATTCAGCAAATGAATATAACTAATACCCTTTTAATACTTTTCCCAATATTCTTTGATTGAAATACATAATTTACTATACAATTTAGCGTTCGTCTGCTACATAGTTGAGCAAAATGGCCGATTATGGTGATTTTTCACTGCAATTATCTGCGGATTTTTTTTAACAATTAGATGAGAAGGAGTTAAAAGAAATAATAGCAGTGATTGAAGCAGATGGAGATGGATATGATGATATTGCGATGCATATTACAAGCGCTGAAAATGAAACAGAACAGAGATTGATAAATTCCCTCACAGAGCACCCCATGACCTCCATCACCCTAGCCATACACAACAACAACAATAATAGCATGGGAACTGGGACAGTCAATTTTGAGGCAGCTGAGGGATATAAACCAAGATTCAAGAAATTATCTGAGAAGGACTTAAAAGCTATTGAAATAAATCAATACTCAGAGGCTACTAAACGAAACACAAAATGGGGCATTGGGGTTTTCAATGGTAAATTTTTAATTTTTTAAAATTAATTTTGTTTATTTATTTTCAAACGTGTGTGGGTGTTGGTGGCATAGTGTGAATATGACCACTTACACAAAAATAAAAAGAAAATATTTATCAGACCATTATTCAAAGACTGAATGAAATTTTTAAATGGTAACACTACAAGATAAAGATAATCAGATTATTCGAATGAAATATCTTTGATGGATAGATCTTGAACATATATATTGACATAGTACATACTATGCTGACATGACAATTTAATAATATCTCCAAAATGTGACTTAACACCACTGAAAAATGTATATAATAATCCATAAAGTGATTGTTTTGCTAAGTTAAATTATTTTGGATGTGTAGTCATTAATTTCAATGAAAAAGAAATTACATAACTTTTGCGTTGCTATTCTTCTTCTGAAGATATAAATCTTCTGTACAAATTTCAAAGACTTTAAATGTTGAAGGATATAATTACTAATATCACCATATTACATGCATGAATCCCAAACATAAGTATACAATATATGTACAAATTGCAGGAAAGGTTGTTTTTATGTGGATTTCAAAATGACTTTGCCAAGTGTAAGAACTGTAGTGCTATGAATATTTTTCTATTTACTTACAGCTTGGTGCATTGAAATTATTGGATACAAACTTGACTTCAACACAAACAGACCAGACGAGCTGAGTGGCCACTTAAGAAGGTTCTACGCTGAGGCCCAACCAAAATTTTTATCATCAAGGGGCACAAAAATGCCAGCCGATCAGGCACAAGAATATCACAAGAATTCCTTGAAAAATGTTCGTGCTGCCATAAACAGATACTTGAAGGACAATGGAAAAGATATTGACATTGTCAAGGACAAAGAATTCAAAAATGCTAATTCGATGTTAAATGCAAAACTGAAATTGAATTTAAAATCAGGTATTTCAAGGCCAACCCAGCACTACCAAGTAATTTCACTGGAAGAATTAGGAAAAATCAATGCATATCTTCAAAAATCTGACGCTGTTGCCCTTTGATTCAAAATATGGTATCTGCTGGCTATTCATTTTGTGACCAGAGGAATAGAATTTCACCATCAACTGAGCCTAACTTCCTTAAAATTTGAAAATGATGAATCTGGCATGGAGTACATTACTCTAAATCATGAAACACTTCAATAAAACCACCAAGGTGGTGTTGATGAGAAGCTTGAAGAAACATCAGACAAAAGAATGTATGCAACTGGCACCAACACTTGCCCAGTGAAATCTGTAAAAATTTTCCTTCAAAAATGTGACAAAGCAGCAAAGGTCTTATTTACGCAATGCAGTAAAGAATCACTAAGATCTCCTAAATTTGCTGACATATGGTATACTTGTGAACCGGTGAAACCAAAGCAATTCTCCTCATTCATGCCAGACATATGCAAGAATGCTGGAGTGCAACGCTACACTGGTCACTCACTCCGTGCAACAGCAATTCAAGCTATTAGTGATGCTGGGTTTGAAACAAGAAATATTTTGTTTATTGCAGACCACAAACGTGAAGAGTCTCTAAAAACTTAGTCGAAAACCTAGCACTGATCAAAAACAACTAATTAGTTCAGTTTTGGAAAATATGGCAAATGGTGGTCAAACTCTGTCTGTATCAGACCCTAACACCAACCCACCTTTCACTTCAGATCAAAGTCAGCAACGATTGATAAACTCTCCAATCCGAAGTTCGAACACTCTAATCGCACAGTCCTTCCAGCACTCCAATACTCAACTATGCAACCAAACAAAACATACGGCCGGTTTTGCTAGCAACTCTACATTTAACAACTGCACATTTAATTTCACATTAGATAGCTAAAAGGGTCTTGTTAAGTATTAACTCTCTTGAAAATGATATAAAATGTTATTCCTGCATAAAATGTATTTAATTTTTACCTTTATTTTGGTAAGGGATAACATCATCTTGTTCATATTTCCATGTTGTTCATTGATAAAATTCATAATGATTTAAGGTTTGCTTGGGAATTTCATTTAGCACACTTTCTATCCCCATCAGTTTGTTATTATGCAAGGTCACTGTCATCTAACGTTGCAGATAGGACTAAAATTATACAAGAATATTGTTATTGTTTTTATATAAAAATAAATGTGCTGACACTAAGGGTAGCCATTGCTTAAGATGTAAAGTATGAAGTTTATTAAAAAATGTAACTGTCACAGTAGTCACATTTCATTTCACATTAGATCACTGAACTGGCCTTGTTAAGTATTAACGCTGTTGAGAATGACATAAATGTTATTCCTGTATACAATTTATTTCATTGTTACCTTTATTTTAGCAAGGGATAGCATCATCTTGTTCATATTTCCATGTTGTTCATTGATAAAATCCATAATGATTTCAGGTTTTATTGGAAATTTAATTTAGCACACTTGTTCAATCCTTATCAGCTGTTATTATGTACGGTCACAGTCATCTGACGTAGCAGATGGGACTGACTAAAATTGAACAAGAATGTTGTAAATAAACGAAATGTGTTCAAACCACGGGTAGCCATTGCCTAAGATGCAAAGTATGAGGTTCTGAATAAACGTAACTGTGACAGCAGTCAATCTATTCTTGTCATTATGTACAGGTTATGTATTATGGGGCAATGTGAAGCGGCGAATGAAAGGAAACTATGCGTTACTTCAATTCAAATGCATTGTTGATGGAATACGTTCATTTGACGATAGAAAGGACAAAATTGGAATTATAAGGATTAAATGATCATGGTTAGGTATTTATCGATGTGTAAATTTTACCTATTCACTCACAAAGTAAATAAAGTCCGAAGGACTTTATGTTAACTTTGTGAGTGATTAGGTAAAATTTACACACTGATAAATACCCAACCATGATCATTTAATCCTATAATAAATTCTATACATTGGTACCCTAGGTGACAGAATCATACATAATTCATATTTGTGTATAAATTCTATACATTGGTACCCTAGGTGACAGAATCATACATAATTCATATTTGTGTATAAATTCTATATATTGGTACCCTAGGTGACAGAATCATACATAATTCATATTTGTGTACAAATTCTATACATTGATACCTTTGGTGACAGAATCATACCTTGTTTATATGTGTATAAATTCTATACAGTGTTCATCCATGATGACAGATCCATATATTGATCATGTTTGTTTATAAGTCCCATTACTTGATTCTTGTTTTATTACTCATTCAAGTTACATGTTCTGATTTGGTTTCAATTTAGAATGATATCATTTCCTGATATCAGTTGCTTAACTTGGTGTGCATCATTCTGTTAAATCCAATGTTGGACTTTATGTGCACAAGTATAGCATCAGATTGGTTCATCATTCAATCACACTATCAATTTATCAATAAACATCTCATTCACAAATCTGCTTTCAGTGTCTTCACTAAATCCAATCCCAACTCAGCTTCAACCATTCACAATGTTATAACTAGCACTGGTTTATATGATGAAATTATTCATCTACTATAAAGTGACAAATCAAAATAAACTGCAACAAAAATTACGTAATCAGAAACCATATGCTAGTATGTTAGAAATTCACAAAAATACTCATTTCGGGATGAAAAATTGCCCATTCCAGGGATGGGAGCTCCAAACTTTATTGGAATCATCCCTGCTTTATCCAGGTACACACCTTATCAAACAAGAGTTAAGTCTCTAGCTCAAATATCAGTGCCCATAGTAGCAAAAAGGTGACTATATGGGCATAAAATGGGCTGTTCGTGGTACTATTGCTAAGCTAAAAGGAAGTGTCATGAATTTTCAAAAAAACAGAATCAAAATCTTTCTCTCCTTGGGCATTAACTTTCAAAACTATGTGCAAAAATGTTTCATTCAGACATGGATACAAGAGTTCTTTTTTAAGAGTTCTTAAATGAATATCACCATAATCATTAGCGAATATATTTACATAAATATACCTTCCATTCAGCCCCTGCACACTTTTGGTTTTAGCATCATAAAATAGACAGAAAGCATCTCCACCAATCCCTGTACTACATGGTTCAGTCACATTTAAGGCTGCTGCTACGGCAACAGCAGCATCAGCAGCATTTCCACCTTGCTTCAAAATGTCTGAAAAGTATATTGAAACCATTGTTTCTTTTAATCCAATTTTAAAATCTCTTCCTGATAAAACTAAGCAAATGGGCAAACAACCTCTCTTATACCAAGGAATAACTCCTTTTTTTCCCTGCAAAATAGGACACCTTATTACACCGTATGGAGAATGTATGAACGAAGCTGATGTTAGGAACCTAATTTTGATTACCATTTTAAAAAATTTCAAATTAAAATGATAGTTCCCTAAAAGACAGAATGCATGTCCAACAGCAGTTTTTTAATTTGTCTGTACCTCTGGTGCTGAGTTATACAAACATACTAACTTTAATAAAATAAATGATTCCTATTTGTTAAAGTTATGACTGCAGATTAATTAGGACCAACAAAATGTCATAAAAAGACTTACAAAATGTTAATATAACCATTCAGAAGAAGAAGAAAAGACAAAAGTATTAATAAAATGGCCATTGTGGCAGCCACATTGTACACTGATCAGTGACATTACTACATTTTGTCTGAAGTGTTTTAGTGAAAATCTCATGTAAATGTAACCATCTCTTCAAAAGGAGTGATGATAACAAGATTTTCAAGATGGCTAATGTGATAGCCATGTCAAAGATCTAAGCTTCATTTTTTTTAGGACCAACTTTATACTGTCCGCTTACCATAAGGATAATTTCATAATAATCTAACAAGCTGACTAGAACGAGTAGTAATAACAAGATTTTCAAGTAAGTATTATTATAATCAAAACTCATATTTTTAAATGTTGCCCCCACTTTTCTACCCTAATTATTTTCAGGATGAAACCTGAAACACGTATTTATTTCAGGCTTCACAATATGTTAGAATACAGTAAACATATATTTGGCCAAAAATGTATGCACTAAACATAAAACTGGATCCATGACTGAGATTATAGTCAGTTTAGGCTGTTCTGAATGTGGCATATAAAAGCATGAAGTTCAAAATACAATGATGAGTCAATGGCCACAGGCCTCTAGTTTAAAAATACAATGATGTGTCAATGGCCGCATGCCTTTAATGTAAAAGTACAAACATGATTCAATGACCTTATGCCTCTAATGTAAAAATCAGCAGAGCTGAAAGTTTTTGTTATTTTTTTATTTCATCTTTCAAGTTTGTTCCAAAAACCACTGAACATGCTGAACAAATGTGATAAATTATTCAGGTATATAAAACAAGTGTCATTATTTCTAGTGATGCCAATATTGTAAGTTTTACTGTAGGGGATATTTGAAAGTAAAAACTCATTCATGGCTATATTAGGTGTTTTACAGCACAACACAAGTAGGTTATTTAGTGCCAAGACAACTGGAGTAAAGTTCTGTAGCCAAAGACACAGCGCTGTAGTAATACAGACTGAACTGATTGTAGGATAGGCTTCTGCGGTCTTTTCAGTCACAAGTCTGGTACACTACTAAACCAGTGGGACTGTTGCCTCCATTAGTTCGCAGCCTCTTATAATATGCAGGAGGCCACAACAGACATATTCTATGGATTAGGTCTACATTACTCTAGAATGACTGGCCTATTCAATGCATTAGGTTTACAATACAATAAAAAGACTGACCTCTTTCCACATTGGTCTACTGTACTGTAGAAAGACTGACCTCTTCACCACAGTAGGTCTATAGTACTGTAGAAAGACTGATGTATTCTTTGCATTAGGTCTACAGTACTGTAGAATGACCGACCTCTTCTCCACATTAGGCCTATAGTACTGCAGATTGACTGACATATTCTATACATTAGGTCTACAGTACTGCAGAAACACTGGCATATTCTATGGATTTGGTCTACAGTACCGTAGAAAGAGTGATCTATTTTATGCTTTAGGTTTACAATACTATAAAGACACTGACCTCTTTTCCACATTAGGTCTACAGCACTGCAAATGACTGACCTCTTCTCCACATTAGGTCTACAGTACTGTAGAACGACTGACGTATATTCTATGCATTAGGTCTGCAGTACTGTAGAATGACTGACCTCTTCTGCATGTTAGGTTTACAGCACTGTAGAATGACTGACGTATTCTATGCATTAGGTCTACAGTACTGTAGAATGACTGACCTCTTCTGCATGTTAGGTCTACAGCACTGTAGAATGACGTATTCTATGCATTAGGTCTACAGTACTGTAGAATGACTGACCTCTTCTGCACGTTAGGTCTACAGCACTGTAGAATGACTGACGTATTCTATGCATTAGGTCTACAGTACTGTAGAATGACTGACCTCTTCTGCACGTTAGGTCTACAGCACTGCAGAATGACTGACGTATTCTATGCATTAGGTCTACAGTACTGTAGAATGACTGACCTCTTCTGCACGTTAGGTCTACAGCACTGTAGAATGACTGACATCTTCTCCACATCAGATCTACAGTACTGTACAAAGAATGATGTATTCTATACATTAGGTCTATAGTACTGTAGAATGACTGACCTCTTCTCCACATTAGGTCTTCAGTACTGTAGAATGACTGACCTCTTCTGCACGTTAGGTCTACAGCACTGTAGAATGACTGACATATTCTATGCATTAGGTCTACAGTACTGAAGAACGACTGACCTCTTCTCCACATTAGATCTACAGCACTGTACAAAGAATGATGTATTCTATACATTAGGTCTATAGTACTGTAGAATGACTGACCTCTTCTCCACACTGGGTCTACAATACTGTACAAAGACTGACCTTCTATGCACTAGGTCTACAGTACTGTAGAATGACTGACCTATTCTATGGATTAGGTCTACAGTACTGTAGAAAGACTGACCTATTCTATACATTAGGTCTACAGTACTGTAGAATGACATATTCTATGCATTAGGTCTACAGTACTGTACAAAGACACCTATTTTATGCATTTGGTCTACAGCACTGTAGAATGACTGACCTCTTCTCAACATTAGGTCTCAGTACTGTAGAATGACTGACCTATTCAATGGATTAGGTGTACAGTACTGTAGAAAGACTGACCTATTCTATGCACTGGGTCTACAGTACTGTAGAATGACTGACCTCTTCTCCACATTAGGTCTACAGTACTGTAGAATGACTGACCTCTTCTCCACATTAGGTTTAAAATACTGTACAAAGACTGATGTATTCTATGCATTAGGTCTACAGTACTGTAGAATGACTGACATATTCTATGCATTAGGTCTATATTACTGTAGAATGACTGACTTCTTCTATGCACTGGGTCTACAGTACTGTAGAAAGACTGACCTATTGTATGCATTGGGTCTACAATACTGTAGAAAGACTGACCTCTTCTCCACATTAGGTCTACAGTACCATAGAATGAATGACCTATTCTATGCAATGCGTCTAGAGTACTTTAACAGTTCTGGCATCGAGTATGGGGCCAAATGGAACCCTAAAAGAGGTGCAGAAAAATGCCCAAGGTCACAGTGACCTTTATTATTACATGGGTGTGGTATTAGCAAAGATTTTTGAACATTCATTTAAATTCAATACATCAACATTTAATTCAGCCTAGGTTACTTTCACTGTTGATTCCATACTATGGCATTATAGTCATGGTAAGGACTTGATGCTTTTTATTTAAAGTTGTGATTGGGAATTTTTTCTGCACTCAAACTCAACAAAATGGACAGTTCTGGAACTGGGAATGGGCTAAACTTTGGCCCCCAAAACAGGATCAGAAAAATGTCTGAGGTCACAATCATCTTTTTGAGTGCATGGGTGTGGTACTAAAGCTGAGTATTGCAAGCTATTTTGCAGCACAATGATTGCCCTCAATATGGTGTATTGCAACAGTATCACACACATAAATAAAGTGAAAAATATACAAGCTAGCTCATGTTCGCAAAAAAATATTGCTTGTATCATTGAATGAATCTGCTGTTGACTATTCCCGGAATAAAAAAAAACAAGTTTTTCTCTTTATTTGTGCCTTTCTTTTAAATGTTCACTAAACACTGACTAGACACACTTAAAATAACTTTAAAACACGTTTATTATCATATTCTCTGCATAGACACATTCAGCACATGACAAGAAATGAGAAGGGTAGCCATATTGAGGAACCCTAAAATGTATCTTGTTCTCTGAGAGTGACTTTTACGTAATGTACATCATAGTTATCAGCTGTAGATATGGTCCACTCAAGATGAAAACAAAAACATTACTCAAGGTCTGGAAACTAAATACAACACATGGGGAGCTGCGGTGGCACAGTGGTTAGCACACCAGACTCGCAACGAAAAGTGTGTTGGTTGAATCCTACCATCATACCAGTCTGAGTTGGCTAACGTGGTGTGTCTTCTGGTCAAGGCACTTTACTGCTATTGCCTCAGCAGTGAATAACATACTGGACCATAAAAGACCAAAACAAACTAATACGTGCTGAAGTAATTTTCCGGACAAAATATACATATGTACTGTTGAAAATGCAAAGGCCAAGTTCATATGGCACCTACAAGGTCATCTTTTGTTTTGTATTGAATTCATTTATCATTGGACAGCTTGTGCTTTAAATCTGACATTTTATGGGATGCAGACTTTTTTAAAATAAGTAATTCCTTTGCTGAACAAATTTCAATCAAAGGTAGGCACCTTTTAAATAGGGATGCAGTTTATTCAAGAATATAATACGCACCTTTATGGGTGGCTGATTAATAATCGACCTATAAGATGGGGTTTGTGTACTAATGCAGGTGGAACAATTATATACCAGAACTAATCAGAATACACCCAGTATTATTATTACAAAACCTCAGAAGTAATAACTACTGCTATCTCATGAAGACTTAGGTGTCTAGGTAAACAGTTTGTATCTTGTTAATCCCTTCAGAGCTTTTGACCTGTGTTTATTTTTACTGGATTTTCATTGTTCACTTTGATCAAAGTCCCTTTGCAAGTCCTACAGAAAGTGTTCAGAAGACTTGTGTGCACTTGGGCTGGCAAATATCTGAAGAAGTTTCAAAGTTGTTATGAAAGTATACATTTGAAAAACTGGAAGTTCCTGTTGGATGATACATTTTTCTCACACATTCTTTCAGTTTTCAAAGTTGTTCTTACTTTCTTAGCAGTTAAATCTCAAACTAAAACAGCACCCTTAATGAAAATCTACTTGTACCACCGAACACTTTCTTTAGCGCTTACTAAGAGGTTTCAGCGAGAGTGAACAAAAAATATTCAATAAAAATGAACTCTTGAGTAGAAATCTAGAAAGGAATTAATTTATTGTTTGAGACCTTGTTGTTTACTTCATTCAATGGGAAAGAAACTCTACATGAAACTGTAAATGTTTAGACTGACGATATAATTTAGTTCAGGTTTCATTTTACTGTCATCCTGTATCAACAGTGCGAGTCTGTACTGAAACAAAATACCACCCAAGTATAAGTCAGTGAAGTGTGAAATATTGGCTAAAGTGATTTACTTTTGAGAGGAGTGTGTAGTACTTATCAAGCTACATTACCTCAACATGTTTCATGATTGCAGATACATGTATAACAGTATGTATACAGGAGGCAGAAACCTATGTGGTTATGAGCTAAACTGAAAAACCTACAGTAAACCAGTAAAATATTAAATGTAGATCACAAGTGACCTTCTTTAGTTGTATAGATATGGTATTAAAAGGCGAATGCCATCATTTAGTTTGATGATTCTGGCATAAACAGCACTTGACACTGAATTTGAGTCGGTGATGCATAACATATGGATCATAGTGACCTACTTTGTAATGAGGGTGTAGTAATCATCACAATGCATTGCCTCACTACATTTCATAATTCTAGTTATATCAGTATACATACATGGTACAAAACCCTATAAGGTCATGAGTTTAACACATTTTTAACTTAAGCCTGCAAAATGCAAGATATTGATCACATTGTCCTTCTTTTGTTGTATGGGTGCATTACTAACAGAAATTTACACAATTATCTAGTTTGACAATTCTAGCATGAACTGAGCTTGAGAAAATAAACTTAAAACACAAAATTTAACCCAAGTCAGTAAAGTGTGAAATATGGGTCACAGTAACCTACAAATATGCTAAGGCTATAATCCTCATCAAAATGCATCACTCCCAAAATTTCACGAATCTTCATAAAACAATATGTAAACATTGAGCAAAAATTAACAGCTAAACACACTTAAGACTGTACAATGAGATGTAAATAGATGTGCAAATTTTGCCTCCTCAGCTCTGACCCCAGTGGGTTGGTGCCAAGGGGATGCACATAAAGCATACATTACAGCTGTGCGGTAGCCAATGCTGATGCCCCAGAGTTAGTGCAAGTGAGCTAAAATGGCTTTTCATTCATACACTCTGTTATCACTTGTAAAGGTTGCAGTCAAAATACTTCATCTGTTGATATTTTCTCACAGTGAGTAAAGTATCCGGGATATGATCTTACAAGCTACCATTGAATCCGGCTACTAGTTTGTTGTTGTTGGGGAGGGGTTGCACCCACATGGCTCGTTACAATGGAAACGAATATCGGTCAGTGGATAAAGCGCGGGGGGAAGGGGGTCCAAACCTGTAACATTATTACATTTTTGCCCACCTCCACTCTCCAAGCCCAGTATCCACTAGGCCTACTCTTTATTTCCTTTGTAATAAGTCTGTGTGTGTTGCCGTGAGCAAATTCATACCAAGTCTGATTAAAATCAGATCTCCATCATTCTACTTCACATGACGTATGGATAATGGAGATCTGATTTGAATTAGATTGGCGCACACCTTTCCAATTTTATGCATTAACTTGGGCATATGCATGTAAATAAGATACAAACCGAGTCCCACTTGCGATGCCAAAGGTTGAGAACATGCAACACAACCATTCGTGCAAATAACAACTGAACGGTGCGAGTTGAAGTTCATTCTGTTAGAAGCGCAGTGTTGGTACCGCTTT
Source organism: Megalonaias nervosa (assembly GCA_016617855.1). Classification (NCBI taxonomy): domain Eukaryota; kingdom Metazoa; phylum Mollusca; class Bivalvia; order Unionida; family Unionidae; genus Megalonaias; species Megalonaias nervosa. Next base: position 36,845 of record JAECUM010095356.1, on the reverse strand, counting down.
GACTTCGATTTTAGAATTAAGGTCGCGTGCGTCCATTGGGCATGTGCGACCGATTGGTACGGCTCTTAGCAGTCTCATTTATCTAGGTCATACTGGGTATGTGACTGTACACGGAGGGTACACATTACACGGAGTCGACGTTCTGGTATGAATGGAAGCAGCGAGATCCAAAGCGTAGTTGATCACATCTGTGTTTCGGGGGAAATTACCTATTTTTATATCTTCAAGGAATTACGACAATATTTATAGTTATTACAACGTTCTTTTTTCTCGTTTGTTACGAACAACTTTTCGTTACTACAACACATTTTCTTCTCGATATTACAACGACTTTATTATGACTTCGTTAGGCCTATATATCCATTTAGAGTCAGAAACTTCAAAGTTAATAAAGGTTACGCTTAAAGAGGGTTTAAATGTAGATGGATAATTTGATTGATAACTGTCATGTGCTTAACGCCATTTTTCGAACGGCTTAGTCCGAGTTTCCTTTGACCCATGCCACCCCATTTTTATATTTGAACATTTATGTTTGGGTGTAGGTCCGAGTCCACTGCCTATCGAAAAATTGGAATTCGCAGACACCATTTGGTGTCGGCATAGGGTGGCCACATTTTAGCCGGCCTAACAAACTTGAACGACTTTTTATCAAGATATGCCTGCGAGATTTGTAAAATCATGTGACTCGGAATGCAAATAGCGAGATCCAGGTCAAATTTCAGCAACGATGTACTTTCGTATCGTCTGACAGCGTATTAAAGACATGACCAATGCTATGCTCGCGATTTTTGAGAAAATAAATCTTATTCCTATCGATTTCATGCAGGCATATCTGGATAAAAAGTCGTTGAAGATTGCTAGGCCGGCTAAAATGTGTCTACCCGATGCCGACACCAAATGGTGTCGGCGAATTCCAACTTTTCGATAGGCAGTGGACTCGGACCCTACACCCCAACATAAATGTCCAAAAATGGGGTGGCAAGGGTCAGAGGAAACTCGGACTAATGGACAGTCTGAAGAATGGTACGGAGGGTTTAAATGTAGATGGACAAATTAAATGACTCTTGATTGATTTTAACGCAGATGGACAAAATAAATGACGCGGGGAGATGTAGATGTGTAGCAAGGTATCTTTGCTGACTTTGTAAGTCGTTCCCAAAGCTAGCCTGTTAAGTGATAGAGATCACACTAAGTCAGTGTTTTTCTAATGGCGCCGTAAAAATGGAGAAACGATCTGATATGGACAGAGGTTGGCTGGTGTGTGTTCATTAGAGAATGATACTGTTACAGGCTTAAGAAGTAAGGTTAATGACCTTGTGATCTTGGAAAAGATTGTAATATGCCACTGTCAGGAAAAGTATATGGCGTATAGAAATATCAGTTAAAATTGAGAAGTTGTCAGTATAAGAGAGTCCATGGTAAGATCTAGACCGGGTTGCATGCTACAGATGGACAAAATGAAGGACATTTATGGATCACACTTTTGCATTGATTTTCATTTTAAAAAAACACAACAAATTATAACGTACAAGAAATTCATCATGACATTAAAATACAACAGACTTTTAAAATACGTACGACAATTTCATTATTTTCAGACAAAATTCCATTACATTTTTTCTGTCCCGAATAAACTGTTGCTTTTTTTCTTTTGTTTTTTTAGGCTACTTCATTTTATCGCAAACTGTGTACATTTTTACACCATGTTACGAGCTATAACAAATGAAATGCGGTGCAGGGTATGTAAAACAGCTCGGATGCATGCCTTATCATTCATTACCGTTATGACCCACATCAGTCAATCTGCAGCCTGTCCTACCCAGTCCGTATAGGCATAGATAAGTTGCAGATATCAGTCAGTAATCACTTGAGGATTGTTTACACCAGGGGTTTCAAACCACCCCGAGGGCCGCATGGGGCCATTTTCGATGGCCCAAGGGCCGCATCACCTTCATTATCTCTCATGACAACTAGTGACGCCAATCATTTTGCGGGCCACAGGATACTGCTTGGCGGGCCGCGTGTTTCAGACCCTTGATTTACACCAAGTGGAAACATATTATCATCCTATTCCGTTGCAAAAAGGTTGACGTCATCGAGAGTATGATGTATTAATGTTTATTATGTCAAAAATGATGTTTGTTTTACTTAAAGGTGTAAATCAGCATGCTTTAAAAAAAAAAAAAAATTAAGTAAACCTAGTCAACGCACACAGCACCATCTAGCTATACAAAAGGTTGGTAGGACTCGTTTAATTTGTCCTTGACGATCATTTTCCTAAACTCTAGTTTGGCTTGTATTACGACTCTATGGTCTTAAACTAAGTAACAGAAAAGAGAGAAACCAACAAATTTTGTGAAATTCACAAATAATTTATTTCCCTAGAGTACAAAGTGAAAATTTAAAAAGAATTTTCAGTATTGTTAGTTTAAATGAGACCAGAAATAAATTTTTCCTTTTATGTATGTAATTCTCTTAAAATTTTAATTCGACTGTAATGTTTATAAATTAAATATCGTAGGCGGGTAGTGATTATATTGCACGGAAGATACAACGATTCCGTAAATTGCCGAGTTTTGATGAGACGACAGATCACGCGAGTAGTGTAGTGGGGTACTTTAGCGTCAATGGGAAAAGACATTATAGACCACCAACCACCACCCCCACCCCCGGGGTACTATAGCGTCATTATTTTTGGCGTCAGAAAATTACCCTGGGGTACTTTAGCGTCAATGGGAATTTTGTATAGGGAACCACAGCCTGGAATTCTTTAGCCTCAACGACTAGTAATGTAATTCCGTGACGTCATGCCACCTGTGTCATTTCTATACAAAGTGTGTAGAGACTGAGACAGACATATACTAATACAAGCCCGAGATTTATATATATGAAGCATTACCTAGACCTGAAATTATGTTGACAGTGTTCATAAATTTGCATAATTATAATGATGCTATAAATAGTTATAATCAAGGAAAAGACTAACGCCAAAATGGATGTGACTAAAAGTAACGCTAAAATTACGAAATTGTCCCAGAATTTAACAGAGACTAAACATGTCCCTGAACATTAGGTTATATTGGTTTAGACTAAAATTAGTACTAAAATTACGACATTGTCCCGGACTACAGTGGAGACTGAGAAAATCTGGAACATTAATATTCAAATGACTGTGACTAAAAGTAACGCTAAAATTACGAAATTGTCTCAGAATTTAACGGAGACTGGACATATCCCAGAAGATTAAATTATATTTGTTTAGTCTAAAAGTAGTACTAAGATTACCAAAATGTCCCAAACTCTAGTGGAGACTGAGAAAAACTCCGGAAGATTGTATTCAGAGTGCCGTGACTTAAAATATTGCACTAAATTTCCAAAAAATTTAGCGGACTTGAATGGAAACTGATAACTAGCCAGACGTTTTGGTTGTCAGAAATGGCAAAGACAAAGTGTAGCACTAAATTCTGAAATTGCACCGGACTTTAGCGGAGACTGAAAATAATCCATAGATAAATTTTAAAAATGTTACCAAGACTTAAAATAGTACTGAACTTATTTAAACTCATACCGACCTTCGCGGAAACTGAAAAATTGTAAATAAAAAATTAAAATAAGCGATACTATAGCGTCAATGGGAATTAGCTTTACGGACCCTACTTTTTCTACTATAGCGTCAAGATTTATAGCGTCAATGGGAATTAGCATTACGGGACCCTACTTTGTACTATAGCGTCAAGATTTATAACGTCAAATGGCACACCCTGGGACACTATAGCGTCAATGGGAATTTTGTATGGGAACAATAGGAATGGAACAGGTAGGGTGACATCACGGTAGTAGACACTTGCAACAGAGAATAATGTTTTTGTGATGTAAACATAAACTATACAACAACTAAAATTTTTTTAGGCAAGAAAGAGTAAATCTTTCTGAGGCAATGGATTGACCCATTACACATAAATTATACAACAACTAAAAAATTTGTAGGCCAGAGAGAGTAGACACCTTTTCGAGACATATGAGTGGCCCTGAATGGGGTCGTTTAGTTTTCTTCTACTTTCCTCCCTTCTTCTTCTCCACCAGCACCCCATCTTCTACAGTACATTTTTCTTCTTTTTCTCATCCTTTCATCTATTTATAGCTACAACCTGTGGAAAACCCAAGTCTATATTTATAGCCTCAAAATTTTAAGCTTCAGTGACGTCACTGAACTGGCTGACCTGAATACGCGATACTGTGTAAATTCCCATTGGAGAAACCCAAGTCTATATTTATAGTCTCAAAATTTCTAGCTTCAGTGACGTCGCTGAACTGGCTGACCTGAATACGCGATACTGTGTAAATTCCCATTGGAGAAACCCAAGTCTATATTTATAGCCTCAAAATTTCTAGCTTCAGTGACGTCACTGAACTGGCTGACCTGAATACGCGATACTGTAGGTAGGTAGGTAGGTAGGTAGGTGAATTGAATTTAATATGGATAAAGGAAGTTTTATAGGGACAAAGACCAATACACACAAAAGAAAAGAAGAAAGAAAAAACCAATATCTACTATCCACTCCAACGAACGCGAATGCATAAAACACACACCTATTTACTATCCACACCAACGGACGCGAAAGCATAAAACATACACCTATTTACTATCCACACCAACGAACGAGAAAGCATAAAACACACCATACCTACTATCCACACCAATGAACGAGAACGCATAAAACATAAACCTATATACTATCCACACCAACGGACGAGAATGCATCAAACACACACCTATATACTATCCACACCAACGAAATAGAATGCATCAAACACACCTATAGACTATCCACAGCAACGAATGAGAATGCATAAAACACACACCTATATACTATCCACACCAACGAACGAGAAAGCATAAAACACACACCTATTTACTATCCACACCAACGGACATGAATGCAAAAGACACACACCTATTTACTATCCACACCAACGTACGAGAAAGCATAAAACACACACCTATATACTATCCACACCAACGAATGAGAATGCATAAAACACACACCTATATACTATCCACACCAACGAACGAGAAAGCATAAAACACACACCTATTTACTATCCACACCAACGGACGCTAATGCAAAAAAACACACACCTATTTACTATCCTCACCAACGGACGAGAAAGCATAAAAGACACACCTATTTATTATCCACACCAACGAATGAGAGTGCATAAAACACACACCTATATACTATCCACACCAACGAACGCGAGCGCATAAAACATACACCTATTTACTCTCCACACCAACGAATGAGAAGAAGAGTTAGAGGGTAACCAAAATCTTTTACACAACGTAAACTTAGTTCAAGAGGACACTTCTGAACGGTGTGTGATGTGCAAGTTAGTGACTAAACAATTTAGATTTGCAACTGGAGTACGACCATCTCTTTGCAGAAAGTGCATTTATTGCCTCCGACAAAAAGAGGTATAAACACGGTATACCACTCCCAGAAGAACCACTCCCTTCAGGACAGGACAGGACAGTTATCGACATCCCCGAAAGACCATTCAGGGAAGACACTTGTGTGACTGTGCCAAGGAGTGTAGAGACCCTAAGAACATTACACACTGTCCCTACAATTCCACCTCTTGATCACCACAAATGTTGTAGAGAGACTTGTTTATATTCCACTATGATCGTTTTGATGTGTCTTATATTCATGTACTTAACCATTTGGCTTTTATGTATTTTTGTCTTTCGTGTTATTCACAATTAAAAATGACAATAAACGTGTGCTGAAAAAAGCATAAAAACTCTTATCTTTTCTGTCCTCGTGTCAAAAGTGACATTTCTTATGACTACCTCTACTGGGAGGCCTTGTATCTTCGCCATCCCTTTAACATGCTCATTGCCGGACCTAGCGGTTCAGGCAAAACCGAATTTGTCAAACGTTTGATCGAACATAAACATCATCCGATCGATCGTCCACCTCAACGAATCGCGTGGTGTTACAAAGAGTGGCAATCGGCGTATAGCCTTCTGCGAGAAAGTCAAGGCGATTCCATCGTCTTTGTGGAAGGCATTCCTTGCGAAGACGACGGGATCGTGTCTGACCCTAGTCAAACCCATCTGGTTATTTTTGACGACATGTTAGGAGAAGACGAAGATGAAATTAAACTGTGGTTTACGCGCAAAGGGCATCATCGTAATGCCAGTGTCATTTACATCACCCAAAATTTGTTTCAACAAAGTAAAGTCCATCGTACCATCAGTCTCAATGCTCATTACGTGGTGTTGTTTAAAAGCCCTAGAGATAAATCGCAAGTGCAAGTCTTAGCCAAACAGTTAGGAACACCTTGGCTGACTCATGCGTACGACGATGCCACTCAAACACCACACGCTTATTAACTCGTGGATTTAAAACACACCACTCCCGATTATTTGCGATTGAGTACCCATCTGTTTCACCACTGGTGCCAAGACGGAGGGCCTGTCGTGTACACGTCCTCTTCGTCGACTTAACAACAATCACAATCACCAAAAAAAGTCTATAAAAACCTCAGTCACTTTGGCTCTGTCTCACACATCGTCAACATGACGTCCCTTCAGTCTCATCTTCCCAAAAAATTGATTCGTGCCTTGTACGGTATCAGTCGCGAAAAAAATTCACAAATACGTGCTCATGTCTTAGAAGCTAGTCTCAAAGAAGTCTTACGATGGTTTACGGTGACAGCACGTCAATTACTGCAAGGTATCATTCAGATTCCACATCAAACCAAACGTTTTTTTGAGAGAAACAAAGTCGCCTTGACGCAGCTAGCCGATCCTCGCATTGACACTCAAACCAAAATGCAAATCATTTTGAAACCTGGAGGAAGCGGTTTCTAGGAGGTGTCATCATTCGTTCCCTCTTAAAATGGGATCCCAATGCTACCAAAGTTCTTCCCAAGAAAAAAGCCACGCCCAAACGTACCCAGAAGAAAAAGAAAAAGAGCAACGGTGTCAAGACCAGGTCACAGCCTCAAAAACAGAAAAAGAAAAGTCCACAGAAAACAGCTTCTACCCGCAAGAGAGTGTCTCCACAAACTTCTCCTCCAGCGGTGACACCCTCTTCCTCTTTAGTGGCAGTGGCCGCTGCTCACAAAGTACCTGCCCCCAAAATCAAAGTCCAAGAAAGAACAGGTGTGTTACAGAGTTTACTGGATTTGTCCAAGCAAGAACTGTCCCGATTTAGTCCGTTGCGAACTCCTCCACGACGTGTGTTGCCTGTCATCAAGTTGATACGACGTAAAGATAATCAGTGGCGACGCATTGCAGTATAAAAATACCTGAGGCAAACAATATGGATCAGTGTTTTTGTGCTGCTCAACACCCAAAAATGTCCCCTCCAAGAAGTACACACCGTTACCATCGTATTCCTTCTTCGGGCCAAAAAGGAAAAGGAAAACGAAAAAGACAGTCATGTCATCCTAAAAAGCGCTTAGCCAAACATCGACGTCACCCTCTGAAAAGACACATTCGTCCAAAGAATAAAAGGAGAAGCCACCAAAGGGGAGGATTTTACATTAATATGGATAAGTTAGTAGATAATCACGCCGCAAACTTAGAGAACGCGTTCTCTAACTTCCTAAAGAATCCAAAAAGATAAAAGGATGCATGTCGAGTCATGGACTTCAGTGTATGTTGTGCACCAAAAGATGTCTCCTCACTCTCGTTCTTCTGTCCAGAAAGGAAAAAGAAAAAGACAGTTCGTCATCCAAAAAAAAAGCTTAGTCAAACATCGACGTCACCCCCAGAAAAGACACACTTGTCCAAAGAAAAAGAGGATCCGCCAAAGAGGAGGATTCTTTGGCGATTTTGGAAAACACATCGTCACCTTTATGACGAAGCGATAGTCCCCCAAAAAGGATAAAAGACAAGTCATCGACGTTAGAGTATTTTTTGCTGTGTGCCACGGAACCAACGAACCAATCGAGAAAGATGTCACCCCAAAAAAGACATTCCTCTTCTACCCCCAAAGGAAAGAAAGGGAAAGGACTGCCACCTTGTTTAGCCAAACATTGAGACATGTTGTCCGTCCTGTCCAAAGCTCCTCCACCCATGCGAAAAAAACTCATTCAAAATGCCTCCAAAGATGTCATTGATACCGTGTGCGAATGTTGTCTGAATGTCTTGAAAGGCACAATACCTTTGTCTAAACACCAGAAAGAATGCTTAGCCAAACATCGACACGTTCTTCGCTAAATGGTCCAAAAGAAAATACCCATTGGTCAAAAAAAAGATGTTGGTGCAACGCGGAGGAATTTTGCCTTTTTTACCCATGTTACTGAAAGGAGTAATGGGTACAATAGGAGGACCCTTACTGAAAGGAGTAATGGGAACAATAGGAGGACCTTTGCTGAAAGAACTATTGGGAAACAACCTGGGAGGATGAAGATTAAAAGATCCAAGAAGATAAAAGGGACCTCTGGAGTCAAAAGATCTCAGACGTGATCCTTGAAATCCAATAGAAGGACGAAAACTTGCTTTAGTACCTTACAAACGATGGATGGAATACCATCGTTGGCAAGAACAACGAAGCCCGCATTTACCTCCCAATCCTCATTTGATCGAGATGTCCCAGTTACAACACGAATTGCAATCCTTGATGGATCTCAGCGATTTCTCAGAAACGGAAAAATCGCAACGGTACGGTCAATTGTTGCAACGACTGCAACTCTTTCATCAGAAAGCTTTAGACGAAACACCTCTACCCACTCTGAAAGATTTTAAGGCTCTGATGAAAAGTTCACCACCAATGCCACCACCACCACAACCACTACCACTCCCAGTGGTCAAGACAGATGTAGCCCCACGGTTGCCTGAGGAAGAAGAGGCAAGAGATGTCTTGCAAACACCGTCAGCAGCTCCCATCCCTAGTAAGATTGCAGCGTCCTTGTTGACCCCTTCCCCTACACCGCAACGACAAGAACTTAAAGCTTGGGTTAAAAAGATGATGTCCACTCCACCTTCGACAGAAGTGAAAAAGAAAGAAAGGAAAGCAGAAGTGAAAAAAGAAGAGAAGACCAATGCCATTCCACTACCACCACCACCACCACCACTACCACCAAAACTACCTTCGACTTCTACTCCTGTGGCACATCGGACACGTAAAGCCGTTTCTAAACCACTTCAGAGTACCATCAGCGAAGAGTGGATCACTTATTAAAAAAATGGAGAAGTTGTTAGCCAGCATTTACTACGATCCATCCCATCCTGCAGGTTACGGAGGAGTTCAGAAATTGTATCGTGCTGCCAAAACTCGACTGAAAGGTGTTCGTTTACCTCAAGTGCATTGCTGGTTACAAGAACAAGCCACGTACACCTTACACAAACCCATTCGACGAAAATTTTCCAGAAGTCGCACCCGAGTGGAAGGCATCGATCATCAATGGCAAGCCGATTTAGCCGATGTCTCTCATTTGGCCACCTACAATCGTGGTTACAAATATTTGTTTTGTGTCATCGACGTCTTTTCCAAATTTGCTTGGGTCGTGCCATTGACTTCCAAATCGAGCAGTGAGTTAGTGCGAGCCCTCAAACTGGTGTTGAAACAAAGTGGGCGTCACCCTCTTCGATGGCAAACCGACAAAGGCACCGAATTTCTGAACCAAGCTTTCCAAAAAGAATTGAAGAAACATGACATACATTTTTTCACCACCGAGAATCCCGAAACCAAAGCTAGCATTTCAACGCACCTTGAAAGAACGCATGTTGAAATATTTTATGCATCAACACACTCTCAAGTACATCGACGTCTTGCCACACCTTGTCCAATCGTACAACCAATCTTACCATCGGAGCATCGGACGTGCCCCCCAAGAAGTGACTCCCGACAACGAAGTGACCGTCTTCGAGCGCCTGTTTGGTACTCCTCCAACAGTGCCTGTCCCCAAGAAAGGTGGAGTGTTGGCATCAGGAGATTGGGTGCGCATTGGCAAAACCAAACGCACTTTTCGACAAAGGTTATTTACCCAACTGGACTACCGAATTGTTTCGTGTCACCGAACGTGTGCGTGGCCGTCATCCTCCCGTCTATAAATTGGAAGACATGAACGGGGAAGTGTTAAAAGGAACGTTTTACTTACCCGAGTTACAACGTGTGGCCAAAAAAGAAGACGAGGTGTGCGAGATCGAAAGCATTCTCGATCGAAGAACCCGAAAAGTGGGAAAACGACGTGTCAAAGAAGTCAAAGTGCGTTGGAAAGGATATCCTCCCAGTTTTGACTCTTGGATCGACGCTTCGCAACTCATTGGCTATAAAAAGAAGTGATCATCATGCCCTTCAACACAGCCTCAGTTGCTACAGTGACCACTCCTTCCCCCAGTTCTTCTCTGCAAGATCTACAAAAGCAACCCTTGTGGGTGTGGTGTGGAGAACGTGTGCCTAAAACGCAAATCGTCTTTTTCTGCCAAATCTTTGTGGTGTATTGTGTCATCGGTGCTGCCATTGCCAATCTGAGTTTGCAACAAGGAGACAAACAATTGTGGACCATTTTATTCAGCAGTTGCATTGGTTACCTTCTTCCCAATCCGTCTCTGAAATATTCCTCCAACGGAAACAACAACGGGAGTCTTGTGTCCAACGTTAGACCCCCTCCCAACAGTCACCCTAACCATCCTCTTTTAGACACTCCTCTGATTTCCAGTGACTCCTCGGACACTACAACTGTGGAATTATGAACAACCAATTTTACTTAACGTTGCCCAGTGATAGTTCCATGGATATGTTTCCCAATAATACCCTGTGCTGTCACACGGCCAGATTACATCAGGCCATCCAATTGGATCGCGAAGCCCGTTGGGAAGTGGCTTTAGTGGAAATAATTCACCCTACACAAATCAAAAACATCATCGAAAATCAAAACACTTTTACGGTAGAATTCTATGACGAACAAGTGCAACAAGCCTTGGATGAACGTAGCAGTGTAGCTGACTCTATGAAATCACAAGACCCCAAAACTAAACGATTCACCTATCTGTTGACCATTCCTGCAGGTTATTATTTTAGTGGTCAACATTTGGTGAACACGATTTCTACCAAATTCAATGCCGTGTTTGCCAAAGCCTTGGAGAGAACCAGAAAAAGTATCACCCTCGAGTACCACAAAATGGCTCGTTGTCTAATGATGAAATTTTCAGAGGACAAAGTATTGGCCATTACATTTTGCCCTGAATTGTATGATATTTTAGGTGGAGACCCCAAGCTGATCAAGATGAAAAACGAAATACCAGCCATTACTGGCAACTTGGATTTTGAGAAATATTTTAGATTCCCTGTAGAAATGAACCAAGGACTGAATTTGATTTTTGTATACTCTGATGTGGCGGAGTACAACGTGGTGGGACACACCTCTGTACCGTTACTGCGTGTCATTTCTTTCAAAGTGGATTCTGCCACGGTTGCTGACGAGGAAGGTGGAAACACCTATCACGTTCACCGCGAATTTGTACATCCTCACTCTTTGCCCATCACTTAGTTTTATTTCGACACTGTCAACATTACTATAAAAGGAGATCTGGGACAAAATATTCCATTCACCAAAGGGGAAGTCACAGTGAAACTCCATTTTCGGAAACGATTACTCTGACTTTTTGTCAGTCATGTATCCTGTGTACCAAGGAGTCGCTCGACAGCGAGGACATGGTTTAGGTGATATGCTCAAATCGGCCTTTCGTACAGTGGTTCCCGTTTTGAAACCGATGGTGACACGGGGATTGCACGCCTTGAAAGATGCCGCGTAACGCAAGGTAAAGAATTTCTCCAAAATGTCATCATTGACAAACAAAACCCCAAAGAAGCTTTCTTGAGAACAGGCAAAAATGTCTTGCTTCAAACTGGTAAATACATTTTGGGCCGGCGAGAAACTCCTATAAATGCCGTGGGAGACGCTGAGTCAGACATTCCTGTTTCCCTGACGCCACAGCAAGGACAAGGCACAAAAAGACGACGAAAACACCCCTTGAGAGGACTTCACACCCCTAGAGCTAGAAAGACTAAGAAAAGAAAAACTGTCCGAGAGTTAGACGTTTTTAATTATTAAATCAGAGAAAATGATGCACCGAGAGTCTTGTGCTTGTTCCAAGTCGGAACTGGATCTGTTTGCCATGCCACCCACCATGATGACAATGCAAGAATCCCAATGGGTCGAATTTCATCCCGCCTCCTCTTTGACGGATTCAGCTCCCATCGAGTTTAAAATCAAAGGACAACCCAAAGATTACATCGATCTGAATAGCAGTTACTTGTATCTGAAACTGAAAGTGATCAAAACCGACAACACCAATCCGGGATACGACGCCAGAGTAGCTCCCGTCAACAATTTCCCTTGTTCAGCGAAGTGGATTTGTACTTGAATAACAAACTGGTCAGCAATAGCATGGATACTTACCCTTACCGAGCGTACCTGGAAAATCTCTTGACGTACGGAAAAGAGGCCAAGAACACTCATCTGGATGCTTGCGTAGTTTGGAAACCTGACACCGCAGGTGAGAACAAGTTCAACGACACAGCGTTGACAGCCGATGACGATCCTCACAATGTGGGCTTTAACGACCGTCGAAGGAAAGTTCTGCAAGGTCGTAATTTAGAACTGATGGATCGTTTGCATTTGGACATGTGGTTGCAAGACAAGTATTTGCTGAACGGAGTGGATATTCGCCTGAGACTCAATCGCAGCAGTGTCGCTTTCCATTTGAAGGCTCATGCCAACGAGCACAAAACCATCATCCAAGAAGCCAGACTTTACGCGTAGAAGTGTTACCTAAAGCGGGAAACGACATCAGTCACACATTGAGCAGATCGACCGCCAAGTATCCGATACGACGTGTAGAAGTGAAAACATTCACCATTGCTGCTGGACTTCGATCCAAGATAGAAGATGATCTGTTTCAAGGACAGTTACCTAAACGTTTAATCGTTGGCATCGTCAGTAATGCAGCCTTCAACGGAGCCCACGATCAAAATCCTTTCCGGTTTAAGCACTACAGAGTGTCCAAGATCGAAGTCAGTCGCGATGGCAAGACCTTGTGTACCAGACCCTTCGAACCTAACTTTGCCCAGAAAAATTACTTGAGATCGTACTTGTCCCTGTACGAAGCTACGGGGCAACTAGGAACCAACACCAGTCACGGTATTTCGTACGAAGATTTTGTCGGAGGTTACACTTTGTGGGCCTTTGATTTCACTCCAGACCAAGGCAGCGACGAGGGACATTTCCACCCTATAAAATCTGGTCAACTGCGTGTGGAACTTCGGTTTGCAGAAGCTCTCACCGAGACGGTCAACGTCATCTTGTATGCCGAATTCGATAATACCATCGAAATCAACAGCTTGAGAGAAGTCATTCTAGACTATTAGAAAGAATGGAAGACTCCTATCCCTCACTGAACGGTAGAGAATCTTTGGACATGGAATGGGAGGATAGCGTGAAAACAGAACCCTAAGACCAAGACAAAGAGAACGAGATAGTGGTAACGTCCAGATTGTCAGAACAAGAACAACATTTAGTGTCCTGTTTTGCCAAACACCTGGCGGATACAATTACGGAATTGACGAAGAAATATTGTTATGGATGTCAAAACGATCATCCCAGTCAAATTCAACACGATAAATGTATGACGATGAGCCAAGAAGAAAAATTGGACGAGTATCTGGACGACGCTTGGAGTTTCATCTCGGAAGAAGTAGTGTTGCATGAGTGGTATAAAGGCTTGCGTGATCATTCCTGACCTCCACTGACTACTCTAGAGATCTATCGCATCGAATCTCTCTTAGCCCAGAGTGCGGAGACAAGGCGAAGAAACGGCTACTTGACAGATCGTTTCAAACAAAAAGTCAGAATTGAATTGATGACTTATCATTACCTGTGAAAAACAAAAAAGAAAAACACAACAAAAAATGGATACCTGGGAACTTTATTACCTTTTGAGCAATAGTTCATATACTGCTTCTTGGAATCCTGTCGTGTGCGCTAAAGATGAACTACCTCATCGCAAACCTCAAGACCATCAAGCTTATGTCATCAACACGGACGAAAGTCATCTTCTAGGAAGATAGTAAATAGGTGTGTGTTTTTTGCATTCGCGTCCGTTGGTGTGGATAGTATAATGTGTGTGTTTTATGCTTTCGCGTTACTTGGTGTGGATAGTATTGAGGAAGAAAATACACACAATATTGTCCACACACCATGGAATCTGTACCTTGTAATTTCACATTATTGAATCGTGTCGTCAATGATGTCGTCTTCCAAAGGGGGTAATCCATACGAATCAAAATACTCCACACAATCCTCTTGAGGGAAGTAGACGGCAACCCAGTGAAACCTAGTAGAAGAGGTCTTTAGAGAGGAAATAAAGAAAGAACAAGAAGAATGGACAGAGAAGTACAGACTTCAGAAGCAGAGAGAACAGCAACAACAACAGCAGCAGCAACAGCAGCAGCAGCAAGAACCAGACAGAGGTTTTGTTGACTGCCGTGTAGACACCAAAGAGTTCTTCTTCTCTTTCCGCAGAAGCAGACCGTATCGTATAGGAAATCCTGCTGCCAGACGGGGACGCAATCTAAGACAGTAAAAAAAAAAAGATTGCCATCACTTCCCATCAAAAAAGAAAAAACAGCCCTTTTCAGGGCTACCCCAATACTCTAGAAAAGAGATACTAATTCAATTTGCCAAAACAAATTTGTGTTTGTGTCTTTAAAAAATAAATTGAAGTGTGTCTATAAGCACGTCGTTTCTTTTGTCAGTAAAAAATCCACCCTTTGTTTTCTCTGTCTTGTCAAATCGTGCATGTCTGTGTTTGTAAGTAAAAAGTAAAAAAGTCAACGTGAGTGTTTGTTTTAAGTTCGCGCGTTTGATGTTTTGTTTTTTGTTATGGTAAGTTTTGGTGCCAGGGGATGTTTTCCTTCAGGTTCGTGCTCCAGGAATATAAAGCAGAGCACTCGTCAGTCTGTCTACCATTGTGGACTAGTCAAGTTAAAAAGAAGATGAGCAGACTACAAAAACTGTTGGAACTCCAGATGCACCTGGAGGATGCCAGGCGTCTCCTGGATGAGCTGGCTATGGAGGCGGCACAGGAGGATGCCAGGTTAAAAGAAGAAGAGAGAGAAAAGAAGAAGGAAGAAGAGAAAGAAATGAAAAGAGGGATCCTGCCTCACCTCTTCATGAGACCTCATTGTGAGGTCAAACCTGAAGTGAGGACACCTGCACAACCAGTACGACCTCCTTAACCACATCCACAACAACAACGTCAGCCACAACCTGTACCAAGAGCCGCTGTCCTCCAGACAGAAAACTGGGAGCAAGAGGCCTTGGAGGAGTTGGAGAGACAGCGCCAAGAGTGGGAACCGCAGCTTCAGCAAAATCATCCCCGGATCTGGCATAGGAGAAGACAGAGGGAACAAGTCTTCACTATCCTTCACACTGAAAACTGGGATAGTGAAGCCACTCAAGCTCCCTCTGCACTCCCTAGAACAAACATCAATTGGGAACAGGACTGAAGCCGGCGATGCGTATGTGGGGCCAGACCTGGTAGGTGCAACCATTAGCCAGGTACAATTGGAGTTCCAAGAAATAACAGCCCTTCTCAGGGCTAACCAAATCTCTAGACAAGAGAGACTATTCAAGTTGCCAATTAGTGTGAATGCAAAGTAGTGTGACTATAAACACTGACCCCTTTACTGTGTGTGAGTGAGTGTGTGTGTTTGCATGCGCATTCGTTTGTGAAGATAGTATATGTGTGTGTGTTTTATGCTTTCTCGTCCGTTGGTGAGGATAGTAAATAGGTGTGTGTTTTATGCATTCTCGTCCGTTGGTGAGGATAGTAAATAGGTGTGTGTTTTATGCTTTCTCATTCGGTGGTGAGGATAGTAAATAGGTGTGTGTTTTATGCGTTCTCGTTCATTGATATGGATAGTAAATAGGTGTGTGTTTTATGCTTTCTCGTTCGTTGGTGAGGATAGTAAATAGGTGTGTGTTTTATGCTTTCTCATTCGGTGGTGAGGATAGTAAATAGGTGTGTGTTTTATGCTTTCTCATTCGGTGGTGAGGATAGTAAATAGGTGTGTGTTTTATGCTTTCTCATTCGGTGGTGAGGATAGTAAATAGGTGTGTGTTTTATGCATTCTCGTTTGTTGGTGTGGATAGTAAATAGGTGTGTGTTTTATGCTTTCTCGTTTGTTGGTGTGGATAGTAAATAGGTGTGTGTTTTATGCTTTCTCGTTTGTTGGTGTGGATAGTAAATAAGTGTGTGTTTAATGCTTTCTCGTTCGTTGGTGAGGATATAAATAGGTGTGTGTTTTTTGCATTCGCGTCCGTTGGTGTGGATAGTATAATGTGTGTGTTTAATGCTTTCTCGTTCGTTGGTGAGGATATAAATAGGTGTGCGTTTTTTGCATTCGCGTCCGTTGGTGTGGATAGTATAATGTGTGTGTTTTATGCTTTCGCGTCCGTTGGTGAGGATAGTATATAGGTGTGTGTTTTATGCACTCTCATTCGTTGGTGTGGATAGTATATAGGTGTGTGTTTTATGCATTCTCATTCGTTGGTGTTTATAGTATATAGGTGTGTGTTTTATGCATTCTTGTCCGTTGGTGTGGATAGTAAATAGGTGTCTGTTTTATGCATTCTCATTCGTTGGTGTGGATAGTATATAGGTGTGTTTGATGCATTCTCGTCCGTTGGTGTGGATAGTATATAGGTGTGTGTTTTATGCATTCTATTTCGTTGGTGTGGATAATATATAGGTGTATCTTTTATGCGTTCTTGTTCGTTGGTGTGGATAGTAGGTATGGTGTGTTTGATGCTTTCGCGTCCGTTGGTGTGGATAGTAAATAGGTGTGTGTTTTATGCATTCGTGTTCGTTGTGTGGATAGTAGATATTGATTTTTCTTTCTCCTTTTCTTTTGTGTGTATTGGTCTTTGTCCCTATAAAACTTCCTTCATCCATATTAAATCAATTCACCTACCTACTTACCTACCTACAGTATCGCGTATTCAGGTCAGCCAGTTCAGTGACGTCACTGAAGCTAGAAATTTTGAGACTATAAATATAGACTTGGGTTTCTCCAATGGGAATTTACACAGTATCGCGTATTCAGGTCAGCCAGTTCAGTGACGTCACTGAAGCTTGAAATTTTGAGGCTATAAATATAGACTTGGGTTTTCCACAGGTTGTAGCTATAAATAGATGAAAGGATGAGAAAAAGAAGAAAAATGTACTGTAGAAGATGGGGTGCTGGTGGAGAAGAAGAAGGGAGGAAAGTAGAAGAAAACTAAACGACCCCATTCAGGGCCACTCATATGTCTCGAAAAGACGTCTACTCTCTCTGGCCTACAAATTTTTTAGTTGTTGTATAATTTATGTGTAATGGGTCAATCCATTGCTTCAAAAAGATTTACTCTTTCTTGCCTAAAAAAATTTTTAGTTGTTGTATAATTTATGTTTACATCACAAAAAATATTATTCTCTGTTTTACGTGTCCAGTACCGTGATGTCACCCTACCTGTTCCATTCCTATTGTTCCCATACAAAATTCCCATTGACGCTATAGTGTCCCAGGGTGTGCCATTTGACGCTATAAATCTTGACGCTATAGTATAAAGTAGGGTCCCGTAATGCTAATTCCCATTGACGCTATAAATCTTGACGCTATAGTAGAAAAAGTAGGGTCCGTAATGCTAATTCCCACTGATGCTATAGTATCGCTTATTTTAATTTTTTATTTACAATTTTTCAGTTTCCGCGAAGGTCGGTATGAGTTTAAATAAGTTCAGTACTATTTTAAGTCTTGGTAACATTTTTAAAATTTATCTATGGATTATTTTCAATCTCCGCTAAAGTCCGGTGCAATTTCAGAATTTAGTGCTACACTTTGTCTTTGCCATTTCTGACAACCAAAACGTCTGGCTAGTTATCAGTTTCCATTCAAGTCCGCTAAATTTTTCGGAAATTTAGTGCAATATTTTAAGTCACGGCAATCTGAATACAATGGGATATTTTGGTAATCTTAGTACTACTTTTAGACTAAACAAATATAATTTAATCTTCTGGGATATGTTCAGTCTCCGTTAAATTCTGGGACAATTTCGTAATTTTAGCGTTACTTTTAGTCACAGTCATTTGAATATTAATGTTCCAGATTTTCTCAGTCTCCATTGTAGTCCGGGACAATGTCGCAATTTTAGTACTAATTTTAGTCTAAACCAATGTAACCTAATGTTCAAGGACATGTTTAGTCTCCGTTAAATTCTGGGACAATTTCGTAATTTTAGCGTTACTTTTAGTCTCATCCATTTTGGCCTTAGTCTTTTCATTGATTATAACTATTTATAGCATCATTATAATTATGCAAATTTATGAACACCGTCAACATAATTTCAGGTCTAGGTAATGCTTTATATATAAATCTCGGGCTTGTATTAGTATATGTCTGTCTCAGTCTCTACACACTTTGTATAGAAATGACACAGGTGGCATGACGTCACGGTGCTACATTGCTACATTGTTGCAAATGTCCAGTACCGTGACGTCACCTTACCTGTACCATTCCTCTTGTCCCTATACTAAATTCCCGTTGAGGCTAAAGAACCCCAGGCTGTGGTTCCCTATACAAAATTCCCATTGACGCTAAAGTACCCCAGGGTGATTTTCTGACACCAAAAGTCGTGACGCTATAGTACCCCAGGGGGGGTCTGTAATGTATTTTCCCATTGACGCTAAAGTACCCCACTACACTACTCACGTGGTCCCGTGACGCAATACCAGCCAGTCCTCGAATACACAAGCATGAGGAGACTAGATTTGGGTTGCACGTTCAAAAGTTGAATCTGCTTCCGAGATATACTCATAACTATATCTGCTGAATTGTGTGTTAACAATATGTTTAAGACCTGAAAGCTGAAAAGTACAACAGTGAGAAGGTGCTCATATTTCATATTTCGGAATTTTAAAAAAAGCAATGTAATTTTAAAATAAATACTTATACATTGTGTGCGGTGCAAACATGTGATAAGGATTAAGTGATGGTGCCCAATGTAAAAATTAAAAATTTACCACAATGCAATAAATTCATTTAAGAAGGATGAGGTTCAATCGTATTATATGTAAATGACATATTCATTACCTACACCACCCCCACCCCCACACACACAACTTAGGAGTAATATCTTGAAAATATACATCCAACACTGAAACACAGAGATAATACTGAAATCTGGGGCGAAGAGACTAGAACGGGGACCGACTTGTGTGTGAAACAATATCCATTACTGGGGAGGTGTAAAAGGCATTGAGAACGGTTTTCATCGGTCTTAACTTAAGCATTAGTTTTTCAAAAATAACCCCCAAAAATAAATCTGCAAAGCAGAATCATAAGTAATTAATTTAAACATTAAGAAGCTTACTTCTTACGATTGAATTACAGTGTATTTTACATGCAGGCTACAGTTAGCTTATTGACAAATCTGATAATATATACATATCTGGTATAATAGTTTATGTACTGTACTGGTAAGTGCTTAAAGAAATTTTTTTTAGGCACAGGCCCCGGGTTGGTGACTTAAATAAACTCACAAGCCCTGACTGAAATTCCGTAAGCCCGGACAGTTCATCCTGTCAACTCTCAAGCCGGGAGAAAAACCTCCCGATTTTTGGGGTATTTCCCCACCTATCTCCCGATCTCGTAATATTTCCCGATTTTTCGCATAGAACTATCGATTATTACATTTTGTCTGTCAATTTTCATTTCTCAGGAAAAAAAACCCAAACCATACATAAATAGATACATGGGCGTCCGCAGCATAGGTCAAGGGGGGTCACGTGCCCCCATCATACTGCAAATATATATATATATATATATATATATATATATATATATATATATATATATATATATATATATATATATATAGTAACGTGTTCACCCCGGTTTAATTTCCCAGCGCAAGCTCACTTACACTTAGAATATTACTTCCTGTTTCGAAACTTCGGCAATCCTTTAATTGAGACCTTGAGTTGGTTGCAATACTGTAATATATTTTTAGTATATAAAAAGTCGTCTGATAACAGACGAAATCCCTATAGAAATAATGGCTTCTTATACTAGCTACTTATATGCGAGGAATTATTTATCTAAGTATATAAACAACATAAAATCTGAAGGAGAAAAATAGAGGATTTATTTTAGTCTTAAAATATCGATAAACAAATCAGTATAATGCAATTTACATATTCTCGTCTAAGTCAATAAATAAATTAATATAACAGAATGTACATATAATTATAACTAACAGTCTCAACAATTTGCATTAAATAATACTATAGATCAAATAGAATTGACTGTAATGATTTCAGAATATTCATAGGGGTAACATTAAAATCCCAATAACAAACGGATTCAAATAAATAGAATTAACACGCGAAACGGGTGACCATTTCTGTTACGATAAAAATATCAAGTTACATAAATGTACTGAAATAGCGTTATGGAGGCCCTATATCCCTAAGTAAAGTACTCGACGCTTTATCTTTGGCTCTGACTTTCCTTAGTACCGAAATTTACTAAATGACTATATATATTCTAATGTGATTCTTTTCAGTTAATTTCTATTCAGAGAATGATAACATTCCCTATCACTTTTGGAAGCCGATTATACATTATGTATTGCATTTGCATACGTCCCCGATGCCGGTTGAAGGGAAACTGACTGGTGTGCACGACACCTCTATTTATAACTTTCGGTTGCTCTATACAGTGTAACACTTCGTCAAAATAGTACATATAGCTAACAAGTATTTAAGACTCAATAAATATTAAATATCGTTAACATATTGAGATTCAAAACAAATATTGAATGCTAATTATATTATTACACTCTTAATTACAAACGTATGATCAAACACCAAAATCATTGTGTCATACGTATAAACTATAAACATCGGCCTCCAAACAAGTTGGTGGTGTGGGAAAATTAGAACATGCACTATTTTAATGCGTTATCCTCGAAGGAGCCGGTAAGTGCATTATTTTATTGTTGAGCATAACTTATTCTACGTAAAAGCTAGTTATATGAACGGTTTATTGGTGTTCAATAGTGCTTGTATACGCCGCATAGTGGAAATCTGAGGTGCCTCCAATACATAAATTGCCTCCAAAACAAAGATGGCGGACATCGTAAAACACATTGAACGTTGTACATAATATCAATCATACAGAACATTTGTAATACATCAAACTTAACATAGTCTCAAAATACCCATCTGGACATGAAACTTTTATATGTGTGATTTACAGCATTGAAACAATGTAAACAAATGATATGATACACTGGAGGTGCCTCCAATACATAAATTGCCTCCAAAACAAAGATGGCGGACATCGTAAAACACATCGATCGTTGTGCATAATATAAATGATACAGAACATTCTCTCACAAAACATCATAACATAGTCTCAAAATACCCATCTGGACATGAAACTAGTATATTTGTGTTCATGTAAAATTCATAACAATATATATATATATATATATATATATATATATATATATATATATATATATATATATATATATATATATATATATATATATATATATATATATTCCGACAAGTTTAATTAAATAATTAATATCACACGACAGTTTTTTTCTTCGGGAAATAGAATGTTAAAATTAAACATTATTCACGTAAATTTCAGATTTTTTAAACCACTATAACAGTACTATAGTAAAAAAAAATTAACAAAATAAAATTGCCACCAATTAGCTTAAATCCCATGAATGATCACTGTATATGCTGTGTAATTTTCGCTGCAGACAAAATCGCATCTCTATTTCCGCGAGAGAAACTCGGCCAGTTAACACCGACATCCCTCTACCGTATATGTAAAGTTTACTTACCATGATTAAATTAAAAGAAGCAATAAAACAAAATATACTATGCAGTATATGTGCCCCCAAAGAACTAATTCAGAATAAATATTTTATTCAGTAAACACTTACATACCTTAACACTTAAACCTAAGGAAATAAGGTGGGACATAAAACGTGGGAAAAGTTGCCACATGTACGGTAACTTGTGACTGCAGATTTGAACTATTAAAATAAAGTCCTAGGCATCGTAAGTTACAACAAAATAGGGCATCGTTTATTTGCCAATCAATTGCTGGTGCTTACACACACACACACTGTCGAGGATAGTTTCTTTGAAATATGTCCGAAGGGCAGTCCTTTTCACAAGATAAATGCAAGGGTAAGGATTAACTGTTAATTAGTCACACTGGCTTTTTTGCTTGTGTACTTAAGTCAAAACTTTAGCTATTTTGCAGTTTAGCCACAGCTGACCAGAATGTGAAAAAAGGGACTTGTCACAGGGAGATGGCGCATCCCATGGGCGCTAGCACATTGGGGCAAGTGGGTAGGGTCAATGTGAAACTTTGATTTTATACCTGACCTCTTTTCTTTTAATCGCTGCTATTTAAACTGCCCAAGGGATAGTTTTATATCGGTTCCAATCATTACAGATTACCGTTTATACATACTGCATGTAACAGGCATAGACTGAAAGGGTTTTGATTGGTATTTTTTTTTTAAATTTAATTTTTTTTTAAGATCACTGAAAATTGTGTTTTCTCGAAACACGACCGTGTCAGGGGTTTAGAATCTTATTTTTAGCAAAGCTTCCATTTGATTAAAATGAGATCTCAATTTCACCTAGGACAGTGGTGATCTGATTTAGAATGTGCCGTGTTAAGGCATGTATATCAACATCTTGAAAATACATTTACTCATTTCATCAGAGCGATCAAAGTTTCCTCAGGCAAACAAATTTTTTTTTTGACAAGCCCGACAGGCACCTCACTTTGAATACAGGATGGGCCCGAACTAAACTTAGAGAGGCCCCGGATGTCGGGCTATCGGACGTTTTTTTAGCACTGTTGGTGTAGATAAAAGATCTGTGAACTGATTGCTGCATTTTGTGGTCACTTACTCGGCCTATTTTCGTAACTCACACGTTTAACACTTTTTCCAGGATTTAAAATATCCAACGGTATGTCTGGAACAGTGCCAACATTTAGTCGAGGCCTAGCATTTGCGTATCCTAGAGCTGCCATTTTTTCAGTATCCCTCTCCTAACATTCCTTTGAGAAATGTAATGAGCACAGAGTGCTGTATTGTATTGCTTTGAAATCGACTCGCTTGCAGTAATGTATCCATACTTTCTTTATGTCTTATCTTTTGGAAAAGAAAAAGAAAATTGTTGTCCACAGCCTTTTCTTAATGTGCTATTACACCAGTAAGCAACGCAAAACGGCATTGTCTTTTACGCTGGCAACTGCCAGTCGGGATGCTGGAGTCGCTGTTATGACGTCACATCACGAAAGTAACCGAATAGGCGCGGAAATTTTGCATACGGGGTCACGGAAATTCATCTCCTTGAAAATATGCCAATATTTAATTATTGGCATTATGGTCGCAGATGATACTTCAGAATAAGTTTTTTTTTTTCTATAGTGATTTTATTATTATTCTATATTTCCATTGATTTCTGGTCTCCACTAATCTCAAATAGTCATACAGTTCTATCACAAGTCCAAAAGAATAGAGTCCCAAAAATGAATTCCAGTTGTCATCCAAATTGCAAGGGTGTATTGGTATTTCGCATATAGTACACACACAGTTACTATCCTGTTAGCATAAATCAATGTCTGGTTAGTAGTAATAGGGGACGATCGAATGACCATGGGAATTTAACATGGGCTATAGAACTATCGAGCGACAATGGAAATTAACAAGGGTTTTGGGCCTATCGAGCGACAATGGAGATTTAACATGGGCTTTGGGCCTATCGAGCGAGAATGGAAATTTAACATGGGATTTGGGGCCTATCCAGGAACAATGAGAAATTGAAAATGGTCTAGGGACAAGGGGAAATGGAATATGTGGGTCTTTCTAGGGACAAGGGTTTTATAGGGACAAACACAACATACACATACACAAACAAACTAATAAAACATGGTAAGGAGTACATCTTTTCGATGGCACTTTGGGGACAATGCGAATTTAACATAGGCTTTTGGGACTATCGAGGGACAATGGGATTTAACATGAGAATTGCACCTGGTGAACAATGGGAATTTAAGATGGGAATGCCACTTGGGGACAAATGGAATTTATTCTGGGTGATGTGACGGGGTTTTATAGGGACAAAATGATTATAGGGCTAGAAAGGGGTATATGGAAACAAACAAAAACATTTACAAACACACACTTATACAACATAACGACAAACAAATTTTGACAATAGAAGAAACTTATATCTTTTCTAGGCAAGTGAGAAATGGTAAAACGCTAGTATCCATTTATAGACTCGTGTTGCATTAAAATCCTATGGAAAAACCCAAGTATATATTTATAGCCACACAATGTCTAGGCTCAATAATGTCACGATACTGGACACTGGGGAACAATTGGCAACAATGTTGCAAGTGGCTGACCTCAATCGGGCGGCTACCAAGTAACAGTGTTGCAAGCGGCTGACCTGAATACATGCTACTGTTGGTAGGTAGCTGAAATGAATTGTATAGGGACAAAGGGTGTTTTATAAGGACAAGCAAAACATAGACATATATATTAACATACTTACACACACGCACACATACTCCAAACGTCCTGGGTTAGCTTAGAATTAAGGAAAGGAGATGAAATCTCACAAAATAGAATATCCACTACAGCACAAGAAATACTATTCATCACACCAACTATATCATTCGACAGCTCTTAAACACACTATCCAAATCGACTGGGTGTTAATGTATAATTGAAATCTCACATTAGGTAATTGAGAAATGGGAAAACGTTAGTATCTATTTTTAGCCTCATCTTGAACTAAACTTGTTGAAAAAAAACATTATCTATTTATAGCTACAACTTGTGGAAATTGATATGGAAAAGCCCTCCGTTGCGTCTAAGATCTATTCATTTGCAAGTTTGCAATCAAGATTAAACGATCGCACGATTCCTTTGAGAGAGAAGATGAAGAAAGTAAGAGGCAGAGACGTGATATATCGCGTCGCACACGAGCTGAAATCTTGACCCAAATCCATGCTAGTGATTTTGAAGACGACATGAGTGAACCTGAATCAACACCTGCTACGTCTGCACGCAAGCCGAGGGAGTCTACGCCGAGCCAAAGTCCATCAGTATCACCCTAAAAGTTTTACCACATTCGAGAGACAGATAAACACTCCTCCAGAAATTTTAGACGGACGGCTTACACTTACAAGTTTGAATTTTTCACGTCAGACGTACCGCTGAAGAAAGCAGAAGGGTTCATCACAGATTTGTGGGAATCTGTTAACCACAACGAAACTACAACGTAACCCCAAAGAAGACGATCGTTGGAGATTCTCCATTTGTCACGACAGTTTGAAGTCGCCTGTTTGGATAGAGTTTAGCAACCCAGCAGAACTGACACCTTACAAAGTCATCGACAAGATTCAACACGTTTAGTAGTCCAACGACAAGTTTCATATCACCGATGGAAAAGCTACACTGTACGTGAACCACGTTTCTCTTCCAAAACGGACCGGACAACGCAGAAAAGTGTTATTGGTGGACGCTCTTTACAGCACCAAACAGAGCATCGTCCCAATTAACAACACTCAAGACAAGATGTGTTTAGCCCGTGCCATCGTCGTAGGACGAACGTATGTCGACAAGAACAACACGGCAGAATGGAAAAGAGCCTAGAAAACTATTCATGTATCGGAGCGAGCCAAACAACGAAGAAAAGCAGAACCCCTGTTACAGCAAGCTGGCCTATCCAAAGACACTGCCTGCGGAATTCCTGAAATGCAAAATCTGCAAGACGTCTTAGCTCCACGCTACACGTTGAAAGTGCACACTCAAGAAGTGCGTGGAGAATTGTTGTTTCGAGGCGACAGTCTCAAAGACGGAAAATACATTCACTTCTATCATCACGATGAACATTTCGATGCCATTACCATTATCACCGGATTCCTCGGATATGGTTATTATTGTGAGAAATGTGACTATGGACATAACAATCGAGAGAAACACTTTGATTGAGGATCGAAATGTCAATATTATTTAGCCTCTAAACCCTGTCTTGACGAAGGACAAAATCGAATGCATTGCCCAGCTTGTCGGCAAACTTTTGTCAGTCCCACCTGGTACCAACAACATCTCAAGACGCAAGGTTGCAGCAAAAAAGCGCTTGCCAACTGCTGAGATTGTGCCAATTGTATCAGTGTTCACATTTCCCGATGAAAGAAACTATGCCGCATTTGTCGCCAAATCGTGGACTTGGAACACGAATGCTGTATTAAAAAATATCATTCGAAGCAAGGGGAAGAGGAGGAGAAGGACATATAGAAGAAATGGGATTTCATCTTTTTCGATTTCGAATGCATGGAAGGGACCGGCATTCATATTCCAATTTTCTGCGTGGCTCATCGAGCGTGAGAGAAGTGCATCGAAGAACTATCTTTCTTCATTACCCACACCGTAGCAAGATTCCTGGAGGACGTGAAAAATTATTTCAAGGACCTAACATGCTGGCCGATTTTGCCCGATGGATCTTAGATCCTATCGACGAGACGTGGAGTCAAGAGTACATATAACGTGATGGAGATTCCCATCGTTATGCCACGGTGATGGCTCACATTTTCTCAGGATAAGATGAACAATTTCTTCTGAACTACAGAGCAAAACACCGAACTTCCTAAAGTCACTTTGAACGGAGACAAAATCATTTCCATGGAAGTGGGATAATAGTTCCGTTTAAAGCAGGGGTCTCAAACTCAAACCACCCTGAGTGTCGCAGGATAGCATTTTCAATGGCCCAAGGGCCGCACCACCTTTGTTATCTCTCATGACACCTTGTGACTCCAATCATTTTGCAGGCCACATGATACGGCTTGCCGGGTCGCGTGTTTGAGACCCCTGGTTTAAAGATTCAATGAGTTATTTAGCCATGCCGTTGAGTCAAATGCCTAAAACATTTGGAATGACAGAAATGGCTAAAGGCTATTTTCCGCACTTTTTCATACCGAAGCCAATCAACATGCCGTCCTGTCACATTTGCCTGATGCTCTCTGCTATGACGCAGACAACATTCGCTCCGAACAACGAAAAGCTTCCTACGTTTGATACAAACTCACGCTTTGGACCCCTTCGATTTTCAGGAAGAAATGTTAAAGTATTGTCGATGTGACATGGACATTTTACGACGTTGCTGTGGAAAATTTCGAGAACTGTTCTTGGAACACGGTGGGGTCGATCCTTTGAAAGAAGCATGCACCATTGACAAAGCGTGTTTCTTAGTGTACCGGAAACCATTCATGCCCGAGAACACCCAGGCTATCAACTGCCCTCGAACTACCAAGTTCATCAAAAGCCTTTACTCGGTTAAAGTTCTGCGTTGGTTGCAATACTTGTGCGAAAAGGAAGACAAATGGATCAAACATGCCCGAAACGGATGAGGTAGATGGCTGTTACTTAGAAAATTCTAAGATCGTGTACAAGTTTAACGGATGAATATTTCACAGATGTCCGATCTGCTACTCTCAACGTGACACTAAAAATCAGTTTTTACAACGTACCATGAATGACTTGTACGAGGACACTTGTCAACGACGCTTGAAGTTAGAACAGCAAGGATACCAAGTCGTTGAAATGTGGGAACACGAGTACGATCACCGTTTGAAAACCGATCCCGAGTTTAAACGGATCGTAGAAACTTACAAGTTGGTGGACCCTCTTGACCCACGGGAAAGCTTCTATGGAGGACGAATGAATGCCACATGTTTGCTGCATCACGCCGACGAGGAGAAAGGAGAAGAAATCAAATACCTGGTCGTGTGTTCGCTGAATGATTACGTGTGTAGTTATCGTCACTTTTCCGCGGGGCACCCACAATTGCTGACGGAACACATCGACATGGAAAACATTCGACAATGCGAAAGATTGATTAAATGCAAAGTCTTGCTTCCCACGGACTTGTGCCGTCCCTTTTTATCTTATCATTGCCAAGGAAAACATGTTTCCTTTGTGTCGCGCTTGTGCGGAAACGTGCAACTAAGGTCAGCCTTGTCGTCACACTCAGGAAAAACGTGCATTGACGGGAATGTGGGTCAGCGTAGAATCGTTTAAAGTTCTGGACCTGGGACAAAAATTGTTGGATGTGTACGAAATTTACAACTTTCCCTAGACAGAACAGTACCACAAGGGCAACGAGACTCAGAAAGGAATTTTCGAGGACTACGTGGATGCCTTTTTGAAACTGAAACAGGAAGCTAGCGGCTACCCTTCCTGGTGTCAACTCCCGAAGACCAAAAGAAATTCAAAGAGAAATACTTTGACCAAGATGGCATCACTTTAGACCACGTTGAGATAAACGAAGGTTGGCGATCGTTTGCCAAACCGATGATGAATTGTTTGTGGGGGAAAATGGCACAAGCCAGTTTTTTAAACAGGACGGAATATTTTACAGAACCTTCCTGTTACTTCCAGATGATTCACGACAAAACCAAATACATGAAACACGTGGACTTTGTTCGTGAAGGCTTGATCCTGGTCAATTACGAAGAAGAATTTGAATTTGTAGAGGCTGACAAATTTCGAAATGTCATCATTGCAGCCATCGAGACAGTCAATGCTTGCTTAAAATTGTACGAAGTTTTACAGAAGTTAGGGAATTGTTTGCTGTATTTTGACACGGACAGTTGCATCTACATCCAACGCCTTAATCATCATCATTACCCTGCAATCGAAGGAGACCGTTTAAGAGTCTGGACGGACGAGCACTCCGACGACAAGATTATAAGTTTTGCTAGCTTCGGTCTCAAACATTACGGCTACGAATACCAAGACAAACAAGGAGGAGTTCACACAGAGTGAAAAGTGCAAGGATTGACACTGAATCATCGCACGAGTCAAGTTGTGAACTTTAGTGTACTGAAACAGGCCTTGCAATCTATAGAGGATCAACATTTAGAGTGACCACCTACGAACCGCACTTGATTGTACGTTTACCCACACACCAGTCGACCCTTGGAAAAACTGTATCAAATCGTGTACCAGAAGCGGGTGCGGCTTCCCAATCACTTCACTTTACCTTACGGACACGCCGATATTGGGCAGCATACAAAGTGAAAAACGTTCAAGACTGATACTTCATTGTGACTAAAACCCCCAATCTAGAAAGATGAATCATTTCACTCAGACACAAGACAACGAGAGGTTTAGGTGCAGTGATGATCAAGTTGAGTGCGATGCTGTGCCTTGCGATTCCAGCGATGCCGTACGCTGCGACATCAGGGACTCAGCACGACATTGGAACTTTGCTTTTGCTACGTCCACCATAGAAAGTGATGCTGTGCTTGTAAAACCCTACGGATGCGAAAGTGATGTCACTCATTACAGTACACCTCGCCTTTACTGGTTTTCATCCTCAACGTGATACCGTTCAGCTACCACACATGTCTGAGAAAACTACTTCGGGTATCACCGTCACCTCATCGAAATGAACCTGTGAACGAAGAATATTCGTTCCTTGTGCGTTTGCCTTGATACTGCCACGTTGAAAGTCGATTTCAAACTCTCCAAGGAAAGTGGCCAAAATATCTGAGAGGACCTACCCCTGGTGAATTAGCCAGAGCTGGATTTATCTACTTGGGAGAAGGAGATAAAGTCAAGTGCTTCATTTGCGGTTTGTTACTTCACGAGTGGAAATAGAAAGACGCGGCTTACCTGGAACATGCTAGATGGTCTCCACACTGTCATAACCTTCTTTTAGTGGGACACCAATAATATAAGTGTCTACGCAAATTTTGCATACCATGTTGAAGAAACCAGACTGGCCAGGAGTCAAACCTTGGAGAACACCATTGATTCACTGGAGTCAAGTATTTAAACACAATATGAAAAGTAATATTTGAGGATTGCCAAACGAATTACAAGAGAAGATCTGCAAGGAAGCTTGGCTCGGACTTGCCTTAGTAAAAACTCAATTTGAGACTGGAACTTTTGTGTCGAGTACTTCAACTTGACAAGATTTTGAATAACTAAGGACATTCGCCATTTGCCTGACGTGGGTATAAAGGCTTACCACCATGCCACGACATTTATTAGTAGTGATTCAACAGATTCACTGGAAGGAAATCAGTGACACTATTCAGACTGAGGATGATTACCAAAGAGTTTTAGAAGAACTGTTTCCTTTGAATTTGGGACTCCATGTGGTGTGGGTGTTAGTGACCTCTTTCTGTGATTTCATTTACATGCAGATTCCTTGTGGACTATTTACGAACAGTACCTACAACAAACACATGAAGATGGACCCTTTAAATGTGCACGACAGTCTCATTCTGTTAAAGGCGTTGCGCTTTCATCTCAATACTTTTCAACCTGTACGGAAAGGAAAAATTCGTAAAACTTTAGCGACTCGGGATGCTTACGAAGATTTGTGTATAACGTGTGACTTACACCCTCACTGGCAAGATGTACGTGTTTGGAAAAGTCTTGGTTTCGATGTTTGGACGAAAGAAGTGGCTAACTATGCCAGAAATTTATTTTAATGACCAGCGAACAATGTGACCTGTAAACCTGTGTTAGCCACAGTAACAGAAGCAGAAGAACCCGACTCCGAAAAACAGGATAACTACACCATTCAGGACAGCAGTTGTACCGTCGTCGACATCGACACCCCTCGAAAAACTACTCCTGGAGGACACATGTGAGACTGTGCCTAGTGTAGAATCTCCAAGAACATTACAAAGTGTCCCTAGGACACCACACCCTCGTCAGAAGTTTGTACAGTGACTTGTTTGTATAGCTTTTTGATCATTTTGCTTGTCACGTTAAACATGTACTTAAACATTTGGCTTTTATGTATTTTTGTATTTCGTGTCCAATTTTAACTTGGAACAAACGTGTCCTGAAAAGTATAAAGAAGCTTGTCTTGTCTATGTTATTTTCAAACTTGGGAACACCTTCACTATTGCTACATCTTCCTCTTCTACCTCTTCCCCGACTTTCAAAGTCATCGACGAAAAGTTAGATCGTCCAAGGTGAGAGGCCTTGTATCTTCGCCATCCATTTAACATGTTAGTTGCCGGACCGAGTGGTTCAGGCAAAACCGAATTTGGTCGAGCACAAAACCCATTTAATCGAACGTTCACCTCAACGCATCGTGTGGTGTTACAAAGAGTGACAATCGGCTTGCAGTCTCCTTCGAGAAAGCCAAGGAAAATCCATCGTCTTTGTAAAAGGCATTCATCGCGAAGACGACGGGATCGTGTCTGACCCCAGTTAAACACATCTGGTCATCTTCGACATGTTAGGAGAAGACGAAGATGAAA
Organism: Megalonaias nervosa; assembly: GCA_016617855.1. NCBI lineage: Eukaryota > Metazoa > Mollusca > Bivalvia > Unionida > Unionidae > Megalonaias > Megalonaias nervosa. Next base: position 5,430 of record JAECUM010095356.1, on the reverse strand, counting down.
TTAAACTTTGGTTTACGCGCAAAGGGCATGATCGTAATGCCAGTGTCATTTACATCACCCACAATTTGTTTCAACAAAGTAAAGCCCATCGCACCATTAGTCTCAGTGCTCATTATGTGGTCTGGTCTAAAAGTCCCCGAGATAAATCTCAAGTGCAAGCGTTAGCCAAACAGTTAGGAACTCCTTGGCTGACTCATGAGTACGACGATGCCACTCAAACACTTCACGGTGATTTACTCGTCAACTTAAAACCCACCCACTCCGATTATTTGCGAATTCGTTCCCATTTGTTTCACAACTGGTGCAAAGACGGAGGGCCTGTCATATACACATCCCCGTCGGTGTGAAAAAAATCTATAAAAACCTCCGATACTTATGGTCAGTCTCACAAATCATCAACATGATGTCTCTTCAGTCTCTTCTTCCAGTAAAATTGATTCGTGCGTTGTACGACATCAGTCGCGAAAAAAATCCACAAATACGCGTCTTAGAAACCAATCTCAAAGAAGTCTTACGATGGTTTACGGTGACAGTACGTCAATTACTTCCAGGCATCATTCACATCCCTCATCAAACAAAACGCTCTTTTGACAAACACAAAACTGTCGAAACTGGCAGATCACCGAACTGACACTCAAACCGCAACGGTACGGCTAAGTTTTACAACGTCTTCAACTCTTTCACCAGAAAGCTTTAGACGAAACAGTTAAACTGACTCTGAAAGAGTTCAAGACCCTGATAGAAAGAAGATACACCAGACGTCTTTCAAACACCGTCAGCAGATCCCATCCCTAATAAGATTGCAGCGTCCTTTTTGACCCCTCCCCAACGAGAAGAACTCAAACCTTGGGTTAAAAAGATGATGTCGACTCCACCTTCGATAGAAGTGAAAAAGAAAGAAGGAAAACCAGACGCGAGAAAAGAAAGAAAAAGAAAACAACAATCCTATTACCACCACCACCCTCGTCTTCTACTCCTGTGGCACGTCAGACACGACAAGCCGTTTCCAAACCACCCCACCAAAGTAAAAGTAGCGTCCGTGAACAGTGGGTGACTTACTGAAGAGAGAGCCCTGACGGAGAACACTGGTCTACAAACAAAATGCTTCCAAAATAAATGTAGTCAAAAGTTACTAATTCTGGGTCTCTGAGAACGAAAATGATGCATACACTGTTGATTGGCTCTAGTTTTAAAGGTATGATACTGGGTCAGTATATACTACACTTGACTTGGGAATGGCGGGGGATAAGTGAGTTATAAAGGGAAGGAATCTCAATTTAAACCAGAAATGACTGCGTCTTTGACTGGATCTATGAATAAATCTATGACTGGGTTTGGATAATACTTGCTTGTTTTGGTAAAACAATGAATGATGCAATCTGAAGCTACTATTGTGTCATTCATGATATGAATTGTATCAGTTATTCCTAGAAGTCATGGATGATGCAATCATAACTAAGCTTACATCACTCTGCTGAACAAATTGCCCTATATCAGCTCTAGAAATCAGTGTCGTACTCTCTTATTCGTCAGTGTTTGATTTTGCAAATAGAAATATTTCTGTTTAGTCAAAGTGAGCACCTTGTGTGAACAATGCAGATAACTTCTGCTATGTTTGTGGTGAAGTGACTTTTGCATCACAAAAGCGCAGTATAACCACTATGGTTAAGAAAGCCTATCATCTTTATTTTGGCTGCAAAATTGGAGATCAGAACAAGAGGTGGGCCCCACACATATGCTGCAACACTTGTGCAACAAATCTTCACCAATGGTTGAACAGGAAAAGGAAACTTATGCCTTTTGCAGTGCCAATGATTTGGAGAAAGCCAACAGATCATATCAATAATTGTTACTTCTGCATGGTGTCTCCAGCTGGGAAAGGTGTGTCAAAGAAGAAAAAGTGGACTGTGTATTATCCAAACATTCCATCATCTACACGCCCAGTACCCCACGGAGAAGGACTGCCGGTTTCTGATGCACCAGAATCATTCTCACTTGAGTCAGACGAGGAAGAGGAAGAGGAGGGAACTTCTAGTCCTGAACCATCAATGTCAAATGACACATATTTTTTTCCCATCCTCCTTCTTTGAACCACACCTCATAACACAAGGTGAACTGAATGACCTGGTCAGGGATTTGGAACTATCCAAGAATAAGGCAGAGCTGCTGGGCTCCAGACTACAGAAATGGAATCTCCTGGCATGTGATGTTAGGATTTCCATGTTCCTTGACCGTCAAAAGGATCTTGTCCCATTCTTCTTCATGGAAGGTGATCTTGTAGCCTGCAACAGCATCGACGGTGTGATGGCAGCCCTCAACATCGTTAATGGTCCATATGAGTGGTGACTGTTCATTGATTCATCGAAGATGAGTCTTAAATCTATTTTGCTGCATAATGGTAATGTTTTGCCATCAATTCCAGTTGGTCATGCAATCCATATGAAGGAAATCTATGAAAACATGAAACAACTTTTGAGGTGCAAAAACTATGACCAACATCAGTGGCAGCTTTGTGGCAATTTGAAGGTTGTTGCTCTCTTGCTTGGTCTGCAGACTGGATACACAAAGTACTGCTGTTTTCTCCGCGAATGGGATAGTCATGCGAGCGATTCCCGCTACATCAAAAGAGTCTGGACACTCCGACAGTCATTGGAGCCTGGGAGGAAATGTGTGTTCATCATCCACCACTTGTTGAGTCAAGGAAGTTTTTGTTACCATCCTTGCACATCAAGCAGGGTCTGATGAAGAACTTTGTCAAGGCCTTGGACAAAACAAATGCAGCTTTCAACTACCTCCGTGGAAAATTTCCAAGGTTAAGTGCAGCTAAGATAAAGGAAGGTGGCTTTGTTGGTCCTCAGATTCGTGAACTTCTTCGAGATGATGCATTTGATCGTATACTGCGTGGCAAGGAAAAGACGGCATGGAAAGCCATCCAGTTATTGGCAACAAATTTTCTCGGAAACAGCAAAGCAGACAACTACAAGGATTTGGTCCAAAACCTCCTCAAAGGCATGCAAAAGCCTTGGTTGCAACATGTTATCAAATATACATATTTTGCACTCTTATCTAGGGTTTTCCCACCGAACTGCGGAGCAGTGAGCGACGAGCACTGCGAGCGGTTTCACCAGGACATTGCAACAATGGAGAAACGCTATCAGGGCAAATGGAGCCCATGAATGCTTGCAGACTATTGCTATTATAGAAAAGGTGTTTGATATTTTTCCTCGGAGTCAACCTCTCAGCATGCCACTGAAACGTAGACTGACTAATATCACGAGGTAGATTATTTTTAAACCATGAATTAGATCTGGGAACACACGCCCCCTCATTTCCAGATTTAGTATATTTTTTGTAAATGTAAATATATTTTGTATCTGGAAACACACCCCACCCCACCACCCGCTTTTAGCTTAGCCAATTAGGATTACTACTGTACCCGCCAAAATTCTTATCACTCCCATAGAAGTCAGAATAATTCTTTCTAGTCACCATTAATTAATAACTATTCTGGAAAACATCATTTATGATGCCTTTTTCAAATGGACCACAACTTCCTACAATCTTCCCTGGTTCATATCAACTTTGAACATTTTACCGCTATGACATCGCGTTAACATTGAACTCTTTTCTGGCTCTAACGTTAGCCACACTTCCCCTAATTAAATATCAATTCATGCCCCAAACAGAGCAGGTTAATTATTAAATTTTGCCAAGGTATGGCGATCCTAGCCAATATATGAAACTTAATGTTTACGTGCCACGCTGACCACGAAAGAATGAGAAATAAACTACAAAATTTGGAACGGTTACACGAATCGATTCCAATCTTGAATGTGCTAATGGAACAATAACCTGGACTGAGGCGTTGTGTTTGCAATCTTGATGTATCACAATGATATAATCAAAAATGTCATTGAATGCATTCACAGTAATCCCAAAACAGTTATAAAGTTCAAGAAGTATTATCGAGCACTTTGTAATTCCAGTGAATAATTTAAATAAATAAATCCTCTGAAATTAATACTGAACAGAACAATAAGACTCATTTCTTTTTGGATGTTAAGATACGAATGAAGATTTTGTTTACGATTTCAAGGTTATATAATAATGTTAGACTCAGTAATAGAGCCAGAGCGACGGTCGTTTTCCTGCCAAATTCGTAAACAACTTGTTTCCGGAACATTCCTAATTTCTAAATAAAATTTGGCTTTCAACTCAACATTTGTAAAAAAATTTTATCTCCAATTAATAATAATCTTAAAACAAAGAGAAATATTAGCTATGTAATATGTTGTTCACAAAAAAGAAAATAAACACATGTGATTAGTCAGGGAGGCCCTAAACTCAATTACTGACCAACGTTAATTACACAGTACAGACATACATAACATATAATCACGTACAAAAGCCAACATACAATATAAATTAAATATACATAACATTTGCCGTTGCCCAGCGATGAAAGTCGAAGTGAGCAGGATGAACCGGGCATCTGAACAGCGATTTATTTTTTTTGGGTGGAGGCAAGGTGATACGAGTTTCAGATAGGCTGACCAAAAGAAACGGATTTGTCCGCATGATAATCTGTTTCGTAATAGTTATTCAACCAAATGGTTTGTTTATATTGAACATTATGTTGTTAAACTTGGTGTTTCTGTCGAAATCTTGCATCTTAGGGTAAGTTTTCTTTTTATTTCGCTAGCGATCATAAAAATTGCGAGTCGAAAAAGAAATTACAACAAAATACCAAAATAATTTAACTATCTTTATTTTATGTGCTTTTTCTATCAAATTCTTTACCGCTAACTTAGCAAGTACTGGACTAAATTGGCAAGCCAATAGCATAGGCCGATAGACCGCTCCGGTGGCTTGGTGGTCAGAACGTCAGCCTCGGATGCGAGAGGTGGCGGATTCGAACCCGGCTGAGTCATACCAAAAAGACTGACAAAAATGATACTAACATCATTAAGAGGTAAGTGTTAGGACTGGTTGGCCTGGTGTCAGGATAATGTGACTGGGTCGGACATCATGCTACATTTCTGCGGCATGATGCCCCTGTGCTAGATATCGCTATAAATTGCCACAATGCAGATATCGTAGCGATATGACTGAAAAATTGTTAAAGCTACATTAAAAATCCAAATATCGCACACACACACACACACACACACACACACACACACACGGCCGATAACTAGTAAAACTGTCTCCAGACTGGTTAGTCAGCGACGTTATTCGCACCTCGGTGACGTCATTCTCATCAGAACTAGTTTGGAGATTCCATCGGAACATTCAAAACTTCGAGATCGATCTTAGGGATCATACATTGATAGCGTAGAGACTACTTCGGCTATTCACGAAACAGGATTTATCAAGTTGCGAATGCTCTCTCTCTCTCTCTCTCTCTCTCTCTCTCTCTCTCTCTCTCTC
>JAECUM010095347.1:0-22666 GCA_016617855.1 Megalonaias nervosa | reverse complement strand
TACTACTACTACTACTACTTATTATTATTATTATTATTATTATTATTATTATTATTATTATTGTTGTTGTTGTTGTTGTTGTTGTTGTTGTTGTTCTTGTTGTTATTATTATTATTATTATTATTATTATTATTATTATTATCAGCATTAGCATCGATATAATTTGCATTAGCATCAGAATTTTAAATAACTATCTTTACAGAAATCCCCCCAACAGAGTTTAAAATTAGAAAATATAATTAGCGGCATCTAAAGAATATTACAGATGTTAGAAGTCTTCTCCGTTCTTCTGCAGGACTATATTATTTTAATGTTAGAAAGAATTTTCATGCATACAGTACCATGATTATTTCATCATCAGTATCACACGTATCCAGCTTTCTTTGCATTCTAAGAGTGGTTCCTTTTCTGTTTTCAAAACCACTGATAAGCATCCAGTTCTGGAAATCATCCACGATGAGTGTGCCATCTTCCTTAATGTGATAGTCCTACAGCACGATGCATAATTCAAGAAAATATTTCAAATGTGTAGCAGTATTTAAATTAAAGCGAACTAAATCTACAAAAATCAAGGAAGCAATTACATAATGAATCCTTATTTGCAAGTGCTCTTTAGATGTAAAGGTTTTACTACTAAGGGTACAGTAATATGCAGCCTCTGTTAGGGAAGCCAAAGATGGGATGAAAAATGATATGGCAAGGGAGGTGGGTGTTGAAGAGAAGCCAAATGTATATATAAAATTAAGATAATGGCGCATCAGAGACTCTGGATATGAGAAGTCATTACATACGGGAGGTAATCGTTAAGGGGGGGGGTTGAATTAAATGTCCCGGGGGGGGGGGGGGGCAGACCAAAAATTTTACCAATGTCCTCTCCTAACTGACACATATATACTGAATCGATTAAAGGTGGCACTTACAATAAAATTAATAAATATAAAACACATTCAGTAGAAACAATGAACACACAACATATGACTAGTTAAATTTAATTCTATAAATTTTTGTCAACATAAATAGCTGGTCTCAAATGCTATTACGGTCGTCTAGAAAATTTCTTTAAATAACACATTTTACCAGAAAACGATCTTGAAAGTTCATAAGCTCTAAAGTTGTCACGATAGTTGAATTTCTCTAAAGTGTACTGAATCTTTAACACGGAAGAGAAATGATCCGAATGATGATGAGTCGGTTGTGTGTGATATGAATGGTAAAAGAAAGAGCTTTATTGTATCTAGTGAGAATAAACGCAGACATAGGTTTTACGTAAGTCAGAAGGGTTAGTAAAGACAGAACAACAGAATGTAAACCACAAAGTAAAATGAAAGCATACGGGTCTTCGTCGGGCACATTCAGCTTATGAATAACTTTACACAAAGAGAGTGAACAATTTGTGCTTTTCACATATATAAAACATCAATATACAATTTATTTAACTCAGATATAAACTTCATTACAAGCCGGTTATGTATTAATTACATGCGCTGCAAGTGAAGTTTGTTGTCCACATTCTCACTTTGAATGACTTTGGTGTATGCTTACAGGCGTGTGAGCAAAGACTTAACTTTAGTTGAAACTGTTTTTGTTTACTGTTATTTATATTTAAGGTTTTAATTATTTTGACTTTGAATAGTTGTAATATTTATCTTTTATTTTCTAGATATGTTCATCAAGAAATAAAAGGGGTGAAGTTTCACATATCACACGTCAAAAAATTACATATCTGTTGTCTGGTAAGCATTGTTACGCGTATAAATGTTTTAAAAAAATCATATTTCGAGACTGAAATTTCCTGTTACTTCACGATAAAGTTATTCGATTCTTGCATTACTGATTTAAGAGGAGAAATTTGCAATGTAATAATTATTTTTTAAAAATGCTTTAGACATACCGCTAGATAGACGAGACCGTCTTGTACCCATCCTAGAGCAATGTCTGCTGGAAACATGGAAGCATTTTCCCGATCTCGTACTATCCCGAGGCCCACGATGCCAAGAGTTGGCATGGAAACCTCAAACATAATGTCTGTTTCCGTATATTGCCAGCGGAGAATGACATGATTGGTTTCCTCTAACGGTCTTATAAATGGCAGCTTAGCAAATTTTCCAAGTTCTTGGCACTTGATAAATAAAATGTTGGGAACTATCACAGCATGGAGTAGAATACATAGACAGATTAATGCCTCCATTTTTCAACTAGATTTCTCGAAGTAAATTAAACCGACTTAAGACATTCTTTTGCGTTGATTGTGACCATACGTCACATTCATGGACACATTTCAATTTATCCTACGACAAAACAGTTTCATATTTTGATTTGCGTAATTGTGGCAGCAAGAGATTTACATTTTGACATCAGTCATACGTTAATGGAATTCAGATGTGCAGGACTCGTCAATCATTGTCTTCTCACAGAAGCAGACGACACCTTGATTAACCTCTAAGCTCACGATCGTAAACCCATATATATATATATATATATATATATATATATATATATATATATAAGGCGGTATATATATATATATATATATATATATATATATAGGTAGGTAGGTGTGTGTGTGTGTGTGTGTGTGTGTGTGTGTGTGTGTGTGATTTCAACGATTGATGTTCACAATTCTTTCATGACGTCATGTAGAGAACGATATTTGAATTAACTTGCATACCGATTATTTTGACTCGGCTTGCACATCCCATGTAATATGATGATTAAAATCAAAAGGTGTTTCATTTTAAATGGACACTAACGTTAACTATCTTGCGAAAACTCGTCCATTTTTTAGTTAAAAGTTGATGCAGTATTTGAACTTTCAAAGATGATGAACAATATATCTCGATCAAATAGAATAGTTTTACTTACATAGGTGTGTCTCTAGTACCTATACAATTAATGCACAAATAAGCTAATCTATTCTCTAAATCTGCAGAAGACGCATTATTCTGTTTCTTATTGATTTGTAGATAGAGTCACGGTTTTAACTCATTTAACACACACAACTTGTTTATAGTCAATATAGTAAAGAGTGGAACAGATCTATAAATCTGTGTCGCTGTTTACGATGCATTTCCAAACTCTGATGTTTGTAGATGCAACAGATTTCTCGTTAAGCTAGGAATCCATTTTTTTAAAAAAAATAAGGACTTGAACACCGTTTAGGGCGGTGAAGTGATCTACACATTCACATCTAATACAAATTTTTAAAATTTCAGGAAATAAATGCCCCAAATGACGAAGACATATTATATAAGAAAGATCTATATTGTTTCCAGTTCGTATTCAACATCATCTTCAAAGTAGTTAAATTGATAACTACCGAGTCTATTTCATCTTGAAATAAACATCTGACGGCTTCTAACTGATTGATAACAACGACGATTTTTATAATTAAAGAATGGACCCTTGTGTATAGATTTATAATGCACCCGATTTCTTTTCACAAATGGATGTACTGAACGTTTATTTGTAAAGAATTAATTCGCCTTTAAATTTAACATGAAAAAGTCAGGAATTCTTATGAGGGCTAATAATCCGTCCAAGCAAATATTCAAGCTGATAATGTGATCATACTGCTGTCACATGAACAATACACATCTAAACAAAATGATTTATTTTGAGTGTGTCTAACTTCGATTCATTTTACGTCACCTAAAATGTCACTAAGCTATTGCAAATTTGATACATATGTGATGGAGATAATGTTTACCAGAGACATTAACTGTATTCCTTCCCTCTAAACACCATATCGTATATCACCAAATATTTACATATAATATTATCAATATATTTATGTATTTTACCAGAGTCATCTTTTTCACTCATGCTGCAATATAGGGACCGGTATTTAATTTGATTGAGGGGGCGGGTGGGTGGGTGTAGGAACTGTGCTCGCGTGTGTGTGTGTGCTATTGAGAATTATTTTTTTTATATGAAAAGCTATTTAAAAGCTGAATTCTTTTTTATAAATAAAATCTCATTTAGCTGCGGTGAAAACTACCTTTATAGTTATTGAAATCTTTAAACGATGCAGCTTTTTTAATTCTATCAAGTGCACTGAAAGCATTTGGAGAGTACATTCGATACTACTTAATTGTTTCTCTTGGAATAAATGAACACATTTGCATTTATATTGATTATTTAAGCAAAGGAACTTCAATTTTATTTCAGATTTTTAGTACGCCTTGTCAGAATTACAGAATCATTCATCACATCATATGAGTTGCTTTTGATGGGGAAACAATAAAGAATAGTTAATTATGGGTCGTTCGTTTAATTTCCCTTGACCTTGAATACATATTTTTTTCAAATAATATATGGGATATAATTAGTTCTTTTATTGACAAATTCGATAAAAAAAAGAAGAAAATTTCAAGTTAATGGGGGAGGGGGGAAGGATATTAAAAGAATATCCCCGTCTCCATCTACCTCCGAAAACTCACCTAGAACATAATCACTGTGATATTGTAACAAAATATTATTGGAAATTTTAATAACGCATTATCCTTCATCATTATTATCGTCATAATCGTCATCGTCATCGTCATGACAACAGCTGTAACAGCAACCAAACAGAAACCAAGACCACACCGACAACGACAGCAATGATAAAAATATTTAAAAGTAACTATTCCAGGATACCTGCGAATTGCAAATACTCGCTTAAAGTTCTTTCAAGATTTCGTAAAAGAATATTTTCACTGGAGTCCAAATATACACAGAATCTATTCTGATCTACCGACACCTTTTAAACTTAACAGTCAATAGCTATCATGACTGATAAACACCTATTTTGACTGGCCAATAATATAGTTTGAAAATACCACCCTCTTGCATATTCTTTAGATGGAAATTCCGATTTTATTTCTATAGATCACTATGAAGGTAGAGATAATTCCGTGAACCCGATTGCAGCATTGTAATAACAGATTCTAAATTCTATGTGATGTGCTTTAAAAGTGCAAGCACAAAGTACGTTGCTGTTTTCAATGGTTGCTTATGTTTCCAATTACTGGGAACAATAACAGTTGGGCCAGTATGGCCCTTTAGGGAAATTTAAGATGTTGGATAGCAAGGACGAAAAGGCAGACAAATAAACACATAATTACAGATAGTAACTTATTTTTGCAATCAGAAACTTACACCTTATCCATCAACCACACGTTTTGTTTAATTACCACAGGGTCCGACATCGTTCCAAACTGGCCTTTAAGTTAATTCCCATGGAACTGTATACAGACTGGAAACCGCTAATGATAAATTGCCATACACCCGCATAAAGCCCCAAACATGTCAATTCCCGTTGGGCCGTATACCGGTCCAAACATGCTGATGTTAAATTCCCATACATACCTATATTGGCTTAGTAATGTTAAATTCCCACAGAGGCCATAGTGGCTTATCCGCTGTAAATTCACATACATTTCTATAGTGGTCCAACCAAGTTAAACTCCAGTACATTATTGGCACATAATGCTAAATTCTCATATAGTCAAAATGTGACCTAGCAATCTTAATTAACATACATCCTTGCACTGATCATCTATATTACTATTAGGAATCATATGGGGTTTTTTTGTTTGTTTTTTTTAAAAGCAAATTATTTGGAAACATTCATACACGTAGCTTGTATATGCACAGGCATCGTACATATTATTAAACAATTCTGCGTCATCATTTACCTAAATAGTTCAACATTTACGGTGCTTCTCTTTGCAAATTCTCTCTGTTTGTATATATATATATATATATATATATATATATATATATATATATATATATATATATACACCTCTATGGTCTTAAACTAAGTAACAGTATATAGTGCTAACCAAAAAGTTTGTTAAATACATCGAATAACTTAATTCCCTAAACTATAAAACGAAAACTTAAAAATAGCTTACCGTATGGTGAATGAAATCCTAAAAAGTCCTACAAGTTCTAATACAAGTCCAAACGTATCAGGTATTTCAAATGCGTTCCAGTGGTGTTTCGAATCAAGTCAAATCTATCGCACTGTTGTGTCAATAATCTGTAATAGTCCGATGTGGTAAACATCTTGATGTATCACAATAATATAACCACGAATGCCCTTAAATGAATTCAAAGTAATTCCAAAAACGGCTTATTAATCCAAAGTTTATAAGCACCTTGTAATTCCAATAAATAATTCAAATAAATAATTTGAATCCACTCAGCTGAATACAACTAAATTACTCCACAAAGACTGACTTGTACGATAGGAATAACTAATTCTCAGGTAAACACCCTTTAGATTAGAAACTAGGACGCGGTTTCAGAAACAGAAAGAGGGTGAATAGTCATTTCCAGAATATTCTACTTGCCAACAAGATCAAGTCATTTAGCAGCTAACCAATCTGAAGTTAGGTCACCTGGTTATCTCAAGGGGGAATCCCATTAATATCGTCGACAAGATTTACTCTATAGCTTCCAGAGACAAAAGGTCACAATACCATGTTTACCAAACGAAATGACCGCATCCCAAAGTCCAAACCCACTATTTTCAAAACTTATCTCAAATCAAACCCCGTATTCCATAAAACCTTTAGTGCAATCAAACTTAAGCTGAACAAAACACATATATGACAGCAACAGTATATCTACGTTAGTGTTATTTATTGCCAGAAGAAGAAAACAAGGTTAGATAGAAGCAAACAGTTCGAGACCTCTAACAAGAATGTAGAAATTTTGGAATTTTAACATAAGAACTAGTTTTGTGACTAAATGCTTGGCGTGAATAAGGATACGGATCCGGAAGTATATCTTGCCATGGAGTTGATGTTTCAGTGTTGCGTGTGTTTGTGATTTATGACTTTTAACTTAGGCTTAACAATGTTTCAGTCATAACGCTACGATGTCTGCAGTGTGGCAGTTTATAGCGATGTCTCGCCCTGGGCCATCATGCCGCAAACATGTAGCATGATGTCCCACCCAGCTACATTATCCTGACACCAGGCCGACGAGTCCTAACACTAACCTCTTAATGCTGAGCGCCAAGCGAGGCAGCTGCAAGTACCATTTTTATAAGTCTTTGGTATGATTCGGCCGGGGTTCGAATCCGCAACCTCCCGCATCCGAGGCTGACGCTCTATCCACTTGGGCCACCGGAGAGGTTTGTTTCAGTGTTGTAATATATACGACCTGTATGGAATTCATGCATCATTTTGAGTGTGCACTAATGCATAATTTTGAGAGTGCATTAATTCATCATTTTGACAGTACATTCATGCATCATTCCGAGGGTTCACTAGAAATTATATTCTAGCATGAGATAATTGCACAAAGCTACACATTTCTCTGTCCGAATGTTTAAAAATTTAACGTTTTGATAGTAGTGTTTGTGTTTCTTTTATATTTATGCTTTTACATTTTACTCCATCTCTCATATCACTTTATTTGGTTAATTTTATATCGTGGCAAAAGCTCACTGTGCAGTGCCACCTAGATCATGCAGTTGTGTTTATTAAAGGAAACTGCTTTAATCTTACTTTCTTTGTAAATATCAAGACTAAAATTTCAAATTTTGTGACCCTGAGTTTTATGAATGATTGTAACGAAGATAATTACAAATCGTCATTACTTAGTCAATTATATTTCCCCTGTTATAAACATTCTATATTCTCTTTTGTAAACGTTAAGTAAGCTTTAGCTAAAATTGATCTCTGTAACAAACTGTCTTCTCAAATATCTGAAATTGTAAAAGTTGGAATGTTATCTTAAGTTGAAGCATTGATTTTTAAGAGAAAATTCCACTGCGCTCGACTTGTACATAAAGGATGCTGACACTTTAGATCTATCCTCCGTTTAAGATAGTTCAGCCATTTAATATTGTCAAAAAGGATGATATCAATTGGAGACATATAATTCAGGTTCAGATGTTCTTGGAAATGAATCTCCCTATCTCCCAAGTGTGCCAGTGGGAGATCTCTTTCCGAAATGTTCAAAACCTTCCATGGGGTCAATATGTAATGCTGACAAACAGCCCTATTTCAAGCATGCGCGTCCTCGACGGTTTTGTCTCTCAATTCAATTTCAGAGTTGTAATGATATAGGTTTGTAATAGAAATCACAATATATATGTACAGACAATTCAGGAATTTGTATAATTTCTCTTTTATGAATTTTGTTCTTCCTGGCTAACGTTGGTGTTATAATAGACAGTTTGAATTTCAGCCATCACATTCAACAGTTGCTTTAGAAGCAAGGGCAATGTGCTGGTACCAGGGATAGGACACCAAGTCTTTCATTCCAGGTTGCTCTCCAACTCCGACTGCATAAATCTCACTACCTGCAATATCAAGAGGATCATAGTTAACGCATATCAGTAGTTTTCAAGTAACTAAAGCTGAATCAGAATGACTTGTGGCTTTTCAACAAAAGTACACGAAATACTTTGACGGAATGATATCGGGTTAAAAGGAGGAAATCGTAAAGGTGCAGATGAATTCAGTCACACACTGAAGTATGTTAGGCTTAATAGATCAACATCAAAATCATTATTACACATTTATTGGAATTGTTTGCACGAATTCAGTGAAAGAAAGTTCTCTTGTGAGATCATATTTATGAAAAGAAAGAAAATAATATTTTGCCCCAAAGTATGCCATCTTTACGAAGTAATGGTATGTGATGTGCACATCAGTCATTTGGCAACAATGTACATATACATACAGTGTTAGTTAATGAATTATTTCTGAAGTGTTTTTCCAACTACTGGAGGAAAGCTCAAGCGTGTTCCGATTGGACTTAATTTTTTCTTAATTATTTCCCTTGGAATCACTGACTGCCATCTTTTATGTCATCCTAGAAACACAACTGCCGGCATAAAGTAATGTCATGATTCTAAGTAAAAAGTGCTACGCGTGCCTTGAAATAAAAATGATAACCAGTAATATATGTAATATGAATCTTATTTATTTTATTCCATTCTAAAATATATAACATATTACTTATCCTGTCATTAAAAAGTATTACAAAGGTCGACTCAAAAGATAGCGAACCTCCATTCCTAAGGGAAATAACTCTTAGTTATTGATGGATATTAGTCCTGGTGTGCAACTGGAGGGCAGTAACAAATGAAAACAGTTTTCAATAGAAACATAACTGGTGTAACGGTACTAATAATCCACGTCTCCACGTCAACTGCAGTGAGCTTAATGAGTACAAATTCAGAAAATAGTGGCAACACTAGTTTTGATTGGTTTAATGTGTAGGAGATACAGTTTTTGCGAGAAGAAAACAGCGTCCCTTTGAAAACTTTAATATTTAATCTTGAAAACTTAAGCGATGAGTCGTAAAAATCTTTTACCCGTCCTTAAGCATAGAGCCAGTGTTAATTACTATGGCCTAATTTTTATTTTTTGCTAATTAACTGGGTGGCGTGGTGAAACATATACATGGAGTCTACTTGAAGGTCCAATATGAAGGTTTTTTCATACCTAGCTTTAATTCTCCATTCAGACAAATACCTAAAACATTGTTCTTGGGCGTGCAGTATGGGTGGTAGAAAAGATGTTCATATTTTCCCATACCATTTGTTTTTCTACTTAAGACTTAATTATAAAAAATACACTACAACACACAAAGTAATTGAACTGATGCTGATTCCAAAATAAATATACAACCATAGATTAATCAATACACAGTAGCAATATTACTGCGCACATAACACCGCCCAACGACTTTTGAACTTCTTCGCGCGCTCGACATCAGTTTTTTTTTTTTAAATTCTCGTTTTGGTCTATTTAAAATTGAATTTTTTTAATCATATTGTGAATGAATACGCATTGAAACAACTTTTCCATTTGGTCTGGAATGAATGAAGGTTGTTTTTTTTTCTTTTGATCAAACTCAATTCTGCTTTTCTGCTTGTGATGGACTGAATTTATTGGGCTAATTCGGTACGATGTACATGTGATTTGAATAGTTAATCAACTGCACATGTGTTTCCGTTTGTCATTGTTTGGAATCATAATGTGGGAAAAATATGAATTCTTTTAATTGAAACTATCAAGAAAGCACATTCCCAGGAAAGATGGCTAAATGTAAGTATGAATATTACCATTCTTATTACAGCTAAAGAAAACGTATGTTTATCTCCTGTAACTTGCATACTCTTGTTGGTGGACCCCAGCTATGACCTGTATGACTTCTATGGCTTGTCTAACACTGTATCAAAAAGTTAAATGGGGAAAATTGCAGTGCGTCCATCTTAAAATTAACCCTTATCCCCCAAAATAATGTTCCGTCATACTTTGCCTGGTATTTGTGGCATTCGTTTGTTATACCATGTCAAGAGAGCAAATGTTAGAATAAACAATGCACATTGAGTTAGAATTATTATATCTTTTGAAAAGAGACAAAATTTGCAATATTCTATAAATCTTCCATTAACCTAATTTAGCTTCCAAGCTAACTTGTCACCGAAATTGTGGCTTACATCTATATTTACTTTTCTCAACGTATCGATGGATTGGTGATTTGATAGCTTGATATATACGCTTGGAAGAAAAATTGAATGAATCTAAGTAGTATTTCTCCTAATTATTCCCGAATTGTCACACTTTGCTAGTTCGATCCATGTTTTCTGATACATTTTTTCAGCATTAAATTACTCCCCCGCCCCGCACAAAATACAAACAAAATAAGAATTTCCCTCTTCCTGTTTATGTTGAAGATTGCAACCGTATGCTGCACAGAAACTGTTATTTTCACTTGACAAAACCATTCGATCCATACACGTACACGGCAAATATATTGGTGTCGTTCACCTATTTTAAGGTGCGTAATATAGTTGGTGGTTTTTAACAATCTAACTCTTTACTTCTTTTATAGCTAAATTTTGGGGATTTAGGTTAGAGAATATTGTAGCCCAAAAATTAGTTCATAAATAAATATTATTTTACGAGAACACTTTTAAAATTTACTGATTACAGATTTTCTCCATATTTGACCTTCATGAGCTCATACCTTAGTGAAGGGATGAATATTAATTAAGGCACAAATACTGTACACTGATCGTTCTATATGATACCAATATTCAAGGATTATGTTGGGTACCAATATTCGAGGACTTTGCCGGGTAGCAATATTCGAGGATTTTGTTAGGTACCAATATTCGAGGACTTTGCTAGGTACCAATATTCGAGGATTTCCTTTTTGGCACAAACTACAAATCTAAAGACGCAACGTACAAGAATTTGTTTTCTGAAAAGAAAAGTACTATTTAAAAAATGTAATTTTCATAAAACCAATGCAATTCTCTCTCTCTCTCTCTCTCTCTCTCTCTCTCTCTCTCTCTCTCTCTCTCTCTCTCTCTCTCTCACACACACACACACACACACACACACACACACACGAACTCACAGTATTGATTAGAGAATACATTTATTGTGATTATATATTAAGGTGTAAAGACAGGAAATTTTCTCTGGTTGGTTCAGTTAACCTGATCCAGCAAAAACTAAAGTGCACCGTTTAAAAGATAAGAATCAGTTCATACCTTATTAATCATCAATTCCTAAAATCACACTAAAATAGGAAAAAGGATAGTAGTATCTTTAAAAAGTAGTGATTAGTACTGATTAAAGGACGAAAGAAGAGGTCCGGACCTACCCATATCTTTCAGATCATTTATGATAGTAGTCTCATTGATGCGTCCAGAAGAATAGATCAACAAAATATGCAAATTTTTATTATCCTTCGCATACTGGACCAGCCGAAAGTTCAGTGTTGTTAAATTCTGTAGTTCGCCTGCCTGTAGCTGGAAACAATAGAAAATGGAATAGAATTTTCCTAGTATAATTTACTTACATGCATAAATTAGCAGTGTGAATTGATCAGAAAACCACTGATCATATTTTTCATTCCAGCACAATTTCTGTTATGCCACTGTGACCTCAAGAAGATTAGGAAATCTTTACCTGATAAAGCAATGCTCAGATAATCCATTGCTATCCTAACACTTTAGCATGTGATTACGGAATTTACGGGACTGGCAGTGTAATCAATCGAGTATTTTTCGGAAGTGGTTATAAACACCATTTTCGTGCAGCCAATTTTATAAAAGCCATGTCCAAGACAGATAGAGAGCAAAATGGATATACATAAGGAATATATTTCAAAAAGGCTAAATACACACATATCTTAGCTACAGGCCATGACGTTATATAGTTACGTAATAATGTGAATGAATGAATGAATAAATGAATGAATGTATGTAATATTGTTTAACTAACTGATACAGCCTATGGATTTCAAGAACGGTTGTGTACATAACCTGTCTTGGAACACGAATTGGGACTGTAATTTACTTCCTTTCGATTTGGAATATAGCTGAAATCTGTGCAAATAGCCCCCACTCTCTCACACCGACCCCATTCCCCTGCGTAAGATTCCAATGCCGAACTTTGACATCCGCGCAGAACACATCGAGATTTCGGCCTATAGTATCTCGTGAATATATAGAAGCACGTGAGGTTTTCCTTGAAGAAAACTAGTTTATTCTTGAGCTCATTGCGCTTACTAGGTAGTCAGGAACATAAGCGGTCTGCTTAACAGTGTAATAATTTTGCTAAACGCTCAGGGCAATTTAAAAACATCGTCAGGGACATAAGCGGACTGTTTAAGTGTAAGAATTTACTAAAGTTTAAGGGCACATTAAAACATTTGGTCAATAATTAACTTAAATAAAAATATAACACAAGGTTAAATCATATGAATCTCTTTTGATACACCAAATGCCTTGGCAGCCTTTCTGAACTCATTCATCTTTTCTCAACGAATAGACTCGTCTCTAACAAGAAAAGAACTCAACAGTTTGGCTTGACCGATACTTCCCAATGAAAACTGGCTAAGAAAAGCTGATGCTACTTGCTCTAAATGTGTAAGTATAACTATCTACGACGCTCTCGTCCTTGCATATGGGTCAAGGAATGTAAACATGCAATGTTTCCTGTTGATTGTCGTCGTTTCTGAAAGGTTCCATTAGACAATTTTCGACACAATATGTTGAAAGTCCAGCCAAAAGTGCTTCCCTTTTTGTCCTGTGTTTACGTAGTACTTGTACAAACAAAGCGAAAAATATATACTTTTTTGGGTTAGGTGAAAAATGCAATAACACCAAAATCGATGCTAAATACGCTAAATTAGTAGCCTATTAAAATGAAAATATTAAGAGAAAAAAGAAATCTATTGTCTACCCTTGTCACTCTTCCTTTACTTTGCAAAGATGCTCACAAAGTATTGATAAATGTTTTAATATAGATTTTAGCACAGGATGAAGACTCATAATAGCCCATGAAGGCACAGAAGAGATCTCATACCAATCGTAAAAATCCTCTTGATGGCACAAACAGCCTCTGAATGTTATCACGATGAATTGAATTCTATCAACTTCGTTAAATGAATGGAAGACAAATTGCTGTCTAGCATTGATTTATGGAGAATGAAGCCTACTTACACACTTTTAGCTGGTACAAACCTCACTATCAGCTGAAATGAAGGACTGACTTCAAAGATACTGCGTAAGATTTACAACGATATATTTTAAACAAACTTTTGGAAATCATGTAAAAGTCACCAAACTGAGTCTGTGTTTACGACTGACTTTTCAATCGATCATGTGGTCCTGTTCCCATATGGTTATTATCATATCATGCAAATCTTTTTCTCAT
Organism: Megalonaias nervosa; assembly: GCA_016617855.1. Taxonomy (NCBI): domain Eukaryota; kingdom Metazoa; phylum Mollusca; class Bivalvia; order Unionida; family Unionidae; genus Megalonaias; species Megalonaias nervosa. The sequence continues at coordinate 8,975 of JAECUM010095347.1, read as the reverse complement.
AGATTCAGTTTAGACTAAAACAGAAAGTATATATATATATATATATATATATATATATATATATATATATATATATATATATATATACACATTGTTACGTGCCTAGGCTCGTACAAAAGTAGCAAGAAAAGGGTGAAGATAACAAGCTTTGTAAAATTTAGCAAATAATTTATTTCCCTAGAAAAAACAAGGTAAATATGAGATAAAGGACTTACCGTTTACGAATCAAATTCAAAAATTTATCCAAGAATTAAAAAATAGAAGTCCTATCAATGAAAAGTCCTAAATGAATCTGTGCTCGAGTCCCGATGAAATCAAAATGGAGGGTGATGACGTATGTCGTGACCTTAAAAGCGTTGCCGTGCCAACAGTTCCTTGTTGAATCATAGAACAATAATATTCCAGTTTAGAATTCTGAATAAATTTCGATAAATTTCCTTGTCCAAGAATTTCTGTATGAGCACTAGTATTTTCCATGGAAAGAATCGGAAATTCCCCCCCCACCACCACCACCACCACCATTTTTTAAAACTCAAACTGGTCACAACAAGACACCTTTAAGTATCAAAGATTGAAAGCCCAACTGGCTAGTTCTTCTCAAGAAAATGGTTATAAAGTAAGTTAAAACGCAAAGCAGATTCCCGTATGAGGGTCACTTGGTCACCTTCTAGAAAAACGTATAATAATTTTTACATGTTAATTATCACGTACTCTAGGTATGGCCTTGATTCCACTGAACAAATCTTACTCTTAGAATGAATATTAAATTTTTTTAAAAAAGTTGTTTACTAGAACTCTAATTTCTGAATCAAGGTCAGAAACTAGATACAGTGTTTCAACTACTGGTTGTTTATCAGGTCAAACAGAACTGAACTGAATTTCTAAAAAAATATATCAAATCCAGTAGACAAAGTTATCATTACAATAACATGTAATGGAATAAAATAAAATAAATAAAATAAATTTAAAACTAACAAACAAGTAATTAAATTACATATACATAACAATAGAGAGAGGTAGACAGATAGATAGATAGGATTGACCTTGGTTTCAGACTGAACTGAGTAAAATGACTTGTGATGGCAGGGTTGAGTAAACTATGTAAGATTAGATGAAATAACAGTTACGAACAAGATAAGAGACTTCTTGTTGCAGGTAAACGAAAATTAAAAAGTCCTGCTCAATGTTTGTTTATATTTACATATCCGAACCATGACTGACAAAGACTCTGCCAGCTATGGGAGAGGAGACCGGCCCATTTCATAACGAGATAGAAATTTCCAATTCTTGTTAAAGTTTGTATACATGCAATATAGTGCGCAACAAAATGGCACAAAATGAAAAAGCGATATAAATAAGGAAACGGAAACTCCCCGAATAAATTGATACAGCAGAGAGTTTGACAAAAGCAGTAAAACGAGTTCATTATTAATGCATGATACAGTCTAATTTTAAAGCAGACATTCAAAAGGTCACATCCAGTTAACGCGAGTTCTTCCATATTCCAACGCACAAGTATCTTTTACAGTAATATAAGATCATATTTACCATATCTCTTTACTGCTTGCACTTTAAATGCAGAGGTATTAGACTGATAATAGCTGGTATTAAATCTATTGTTATTAAATAAACATTTAATCTTGCATGCTTAATCTGGCCAGAGACTCAATCTATATTTTCATATCACATAGCAAGATTGGAAATTTCTTTTGTTTTCTCTTAAGTCCACGCGTCCATATTCTCTTGTACGCACCGAAACGAACATTAATAAAATCGAATTCACTTGGAATTACACTGCCAAAGTAAAGCTAAAGTATATGGAAATAGTACATGAGAGAATATGTATTAGATAGAAAACACATCCATGTTTTTACTCGTTTCATATAACTATAAATAGGCATTGGCCTGATGGCCTCTACGAATCCTTGCGACAAATCGAATTGTTCTTTTCGACCAAGCGAAACAAAACGCGCTTGCAGTTTCGAGTGGTAATCACGAGAGACTATTTAGACACAAGTTTGAAACAGCTATCGAACCTACTGACTTGTAGTGGACATTTTAAAATAAAAAATAATAATTATATAAACATTATACAATGATATAATTTACAGATTATAATTAGTACTATATTTAGTCTACAACACCGGAATTTCCATAAACTTAACTGGCAGAACTGAGTGACGGATCAGAGTGGAAAAAAACGTGCGTCGTTTTTGTTAAACTAATTTCTTTAAGGAAGTGGGTCCTTAAATGTTCAATTCTTGAAAATGTGTGCATGTAGTTTGAAAAATATATTAAGGTTGTGAACTTCGAAGTTTTCTGTTTGAACGGAATCCTTCTTTACCTCTTCCGGGCCCTCCTCCTATTCTTTATAATAATAATAATAATAATAATAATAATAATAATAATAATAATAATAATAATTATTATTATTATTATTATTATTATTATTATTATTATTATAAAGCTTACGCCATGCACAATGTCAGTAGCATTCTTCACTGACATGAACTGCCCATAGTTCACGTTTAGGGCAACTTTCAATCCAGTCTGGTCTGGAAATGAAAAGACAAAATTTATTTAATTTAGAGCAAACAATGAAAGTTTGATTAAGTAAACTCTTTCTCTTTCATAGTCTTTCATATTTCAATCATCTAAAATCTAGGTATTATTGTAAACATTCTTTCATAATTGTAAAGAGAGTTAAAGAATGATTCATTTGCTACTAGAAAGAAGTGGTCGGGATTTGTTTTCGCCTTTTTTGCAGAATTACACCTTTCCAGCGTGAAATTCTAAACCAAAACGTGCTTATATTAAATAGGGAATAGGTATTATTTTACGTTTTAATTTTATAAAAAAGAGTGTGTAACTCTCTGATTTTCTAGCAATGCTAATTGGAATTTAAATGGTTTTATTTTCTCCCGTGAAGAAGCCTCCAAATGGGAAAATGATATGAGCTTCAATTATTTGGAATAGCGCAAATACTTTCTGTTTATTTATTATTTTTATTGAAAGTTATCTTGAACATTTTTTATATTACGAATTTTGTTCTAACATTCAAGCGTTTATTTTCAGTTAAGAAACTATTTTCCGGATGTGCTCTTTAAGCTGCAATCTTAATTTTGTTTTATAAATAGAACCAATTGTTGGTTAAATTTTAGTATATGCAAAATCCCTTTCTATCACTAAACGAGGTCGCCACAACGGCGAAGCAGTAACATAAAAGGAAAACAGCATGTGTGTAATATTCACCCTAAAGTAAACTTCTTATACTTGTAATTGTACAAAATGACTCCTGATTATACTGCATGAGGAATTTGACGATGACAGAGTTACAAATGTCGGCATTCATTGCTGGGACATAACTGATGAAACCAAGAATGGTGACTTACTCAGAAGCTGAAGCATCTTCGTGACTTCTTGTTTCACCATAATTGATTCTGAGCTGTTACGTGCTCCCATATACATGAACAGACGGGATACATTACCTGTCGTGGTAAAGCACAATATACATTTAGAATGACCAATCTAACGGCATAAAGTTAAGACATAACTTCCTGTTTGCATGTAACATTATACACGTTTACAGACTAATTTCGTGTTTGTATATAAAAATATAAAAGTTTTCATTTTAAGCGATGTATATCAGATAAGATCGGTTTTGCGCCATATCCCTCCATTGCTTGATAAAGAATGAGAACAGTGCAATTCAATGCCATTTGATTAGTAACACGGCGAAAATAGAACACAATCAAATTATATAACATCCAAGATTTCCTTCATTTGATTGGTTACAAACTGAATATAAAATATAACCCACTTGCATTTGATTAAAAACATTAAAATTTCATCAATAGCAATCTCGTTCATCAATTCTAAGGTCAATTCAGGCTTTCTATTAATGGTATCAGTATGGGTTTATATTTTTTCAGCACACAATTTACAGATATTAAAAATATAGTCTGCTATTGGCATTCATGAACATCAGTTGTGTGGTTTTTGTCCAACTAATCTTTATTGAAGTGTAGAGGAAACTCTGTCGTTATTGTTATTTTAATATTACTACTTCAGTCAGTCAAGCGTTGGATACGTAATCCAGCCGTAGCAAGTTTATACTAGTCCAGGCCAGTCGGCTGCCTCCAGGACATAATAATAACATCCACATAATATGGCCCAAAGTAAGTTAAAAGTCACGTGAGAAACGAACCAACAGTAACAACGTTATTACAAGGCTACCGACGAAGCCATTTGTACAGTACACGTCATACTATACATCTACGCTAGCTGCTAATATTACGTTCTATTTCCTTGTCTGTACAAATTCGTTTGATGGAATGTAATTACATCTATAAATCCTAGAGAGTATGGGGGTGGGGTGGGGTGGGGAACGGTGTGCACCACCACCAATGCCCCTATTTGCCCTTTCATTAAAGGCATGAACGAGAATTCCGTTGGCATAAGGTCAAAGGTCACTCGGCTCTTTAAAGCATGCGAAATGGAGCATTAATTCAAATTCGTCAGAACTTTTTAAAATCAGATGCAATAATTATATCTCATTTTATAGTGAATATATATCGTTTAAGAGTTGAAATTCTTTCTAAATGGACAGTGCTTTGTATCCCGAATGACCTCTTCAGGGCGGAAAACAACAAAATAAAAAGCGAAGCGTTGGTTTCCATATTTGACCTTTTCCTCAGAAAGGCAAAATTGCACAAACCGCGTACATTATCTGTGGCCACAGTAAAAATATATAATTTCTCCTCTGCAGGAGGGGGGGAGGGGCTAGTTCTCTATCTGCAATATAATAAACGATGTCTGTGATTATTGTGTTTGTGATATAGCGTTTAAAGGCGTAACGATGCTGAATACTAACTCACCAGATTTCATTGATCCTTTCATCTGCTGAACAAGTTGACAGGTTGTGTCGACAATCACACTTTCTGTACGAGATTATTAACATTAGATGAAAATATTTAAGTATGGCTGTACAAATATAATACAATGCAAACAAAAGTATATATTATTTTCGAATGGCATATATATATATATATATATATATATATATATATATATATATATATATATATATATATATATATATATATATATATATATATATATATATATATAATGTAGAGCATTATAAAATATTTTGAAGATTGACTATATCAAAATAGATACACAATAGGTACTATACAATAAAAATCGAAATGGAATGATTATTAGACGATTATTACATTATCTAAGTTCGGTTTCTGCTTGAAATAAGCTTAGTAAATGAAAATGAGATTTTGCTTTAATTGCGTAGAAGAGAAAATGAAGCATGTGATATTGACAAACATTTATGGAATCAAATTCTAAATTTTTGCCAAAACTTGGAATATATTTTTAACGTATAGAATATGTTTTTCAGGAGGGTGGGGGTGAGGGGTTGATGAATGGACATAAATGGATCTCGCCATTCACCTGCTCAATCCTAGGTTTGCCACTTACAATATATACCCACTTTTGCTGACAATATATCCCCACTCTAGTTGACAATATATTCCCACTCTAGCTGACAATATATCCCCACTCTAGCCGACAATATATCCCCACTTTAGCTGAGAATCTATTGTCAGGTCTCAGGTAGTACCTAAGGGGAACGTTGCAAATCCAGACAACTGAATGATTTTGTGGAAAAAATATTAAAGAAATAATACTGAAAAAGTTAATAAAAATAAATACAAGACATACAAATATCAGCTATAGTATTAGCACACTCTCCCGTTTGTTTGTACCCCCGACCGGTTTTGAAAACTAAACGGATCAAGGATTTAACAATTGCAAAACAGTTAGTCATTTCATTTATCAATTTGTAATTAATAACCTGAGTGTGTCCTGAAGGTTCCAAACACTGTCAATTTGTTGGCGTTTCGAATCAAACGGCAGTTTCTTTAGTAACACCATTTGCATGACGAGTCTATGTTTTTATGATATAGTTCACCGTCTTTGATAATCTCGTTAATTCCTTAAATTTTGGATTTAAATCTGTTTGAACACATGCATACAAAAGTACCTTTGTTGTATTTATTCAGTTTATTTAGAAATATTAAAACTGGACATAGCAAATATCGGAGGCAGAGGATACAGTTTTTGCTGAAATGGACTCTTCTATAAACCAGAAAAGGAAAGTGAGCAGTTTGTCTCCTTGTTTACATAGAGATCTCCCATTTGGTTTGAAACGCCAATAAATTTATAGTATTAGGGACCTCCTGCCGATATTCAGTTTAGAAATTATAACTGGATGAATAAATGACTACGTTTTGTGCATTTTTGATGTCCTTGGTGCTTTTCATTTTCAAATCGGAAGGGGGAAAAAAACAAACGGGAGGGTTTGTAAGTACTATAATAATTTCCTTTTCATATCTCATTTTCCCAAAACTTTTAGAATCAGTTCGGTCTTTTAATATTCTTTGAAATATTATGTAAGGTTTGCGAAGTTGTTCCGTTGACCGGAACAAGAAGCATCAATATGAGATCTCCTAAGTTATTACTTTTGCTAAAGCACGAGATAAGATTCTCCATCCCAGTTCTCGACGTTCTGGCTCAAACGTTTTTCAGATTGTACCGGCAACCATATGTATATGGCAAAACTGCTATAGCGATCAACCAAATGCATTGCCAATCACCTGGCTATAAAGGTCTCTTTCAGAATGCTCCATTTATAATAAGTCAATACATTTTCACTTATCTAGAAAGATTGCCTGCAGCTGATGAAATCAGAAGGAATCTTTTATATAAGCATACTTAATGCAGGTTTACTGTATATAAAGACGATTTGCTCATAAAGACATATTTCAGATTGTCTCATTTATACATGCATATATACATTTTAACCCTGTATGCAAACGCTACTTGCTCATAAAGGCCATTTTAAGATGGTCTCTGTTATATACACATATTCCCATTTCATCCTGTACATAAAGTCATCTGGTCATAAAGTCACTTCCAATGGTCTCATCTATACATGCACACATTAGCACCTGTATATTCAGGCCACTTGTTCATAAGACCACTCTCAGATGGTCTCATCTAAACATGCACACATTATGTTCCTGTTTATTCAGACCACTTGCTCATATAAACCACTCTCAGATGGTCTCATTTATACATACATATTTATGCATTTTCACCTGTATATAAAGGCCACCTGCTCATAAAATCTCTTTAGATGGTTACCTGAGTGATATTTATACACAAGTTTATAATATTTCGTTCATAATCAATCACGAAATATTAAATAATCACTAATAAATAAAAGATCACATTAAGAGCTTGATCCATCAACGAGCACAGTTTAGATATTTGAAAACAACGGAACAAACAGCATGCCTTAAAACAACTAGAATAACTGCTTATTATCGTCTGTATGTGTATAGATGATTTGCGACATTAATGTGCTTTTGTAAGGTAATGTGTTGAGTAGAGTGTGTTCAAAGCTTTATATCACCTTTGCGTGTACATGCATTTTCCGCGGTTTATATTTTTTGTTGACTCATACACTGTCCAGCTTTGAAGCAGGTACGAAGAAATAAAGTACTCAGCAGTTCATTTCGAAAGAAAACGCGTATTACAAGTTCTGCAAAGATAATATGGTATTTTCGTTAGGGGCTATAAAACGTACCCCATTCGGGGTACATTTGCGTTTTTTGCAATTTTAATGCGGAGTGCACTTCTGTGACAGAAATAGCATTGTTTTTAACTGGTACACATGACAGAGGAGAAAGGAAATGAAAGAATTACCATTATAGGTGAGATTCCCCACTGCCTCATGGATTTGGGAGTAATTCAGATGAAAAAAGTGATCTTGCCATGGTTGTTGTACCAAAAGCTTCAGTTCGTCCTTATTCACATCATCACCTAATGCCATAACGAACATCTTGAAAGCAACATCTGGAGAAAGTAGACAAGTACACTAGTCTATAATATCACACTGAACGTTTAATATGTCATCTTGCGTTGTGAGCAAACAAACTAGTTATTATTTAAGTGGATACAGTTCTGTAATGAGTTTGACGGTTCTTGAATAAAACATACATCTTGAGTGAAACATTCTGTTCACTGATTTATGTTATCTTCAAAACAGAGAAGTACTTTTTCCTGAAAATCTCACGAATGACAATAGAGGGTCTGTTTCATTTGAGGTTGTCGTGCAATCTTCATCGTTGCCCATACAACTTTGCATCCATTTTCTTGTTTCTCAGATATAATAATTGTGTATGTAGCTTGGTTCCAACATACACTCTAAAAATTCCATTTTATTCAGCGGAGTAAGAACCGATAATTAATATATCTTCAGAGGTATTCTACCCTCTTTTATCCTTACTTGTTCTTGAAACTGAATTGGAGAGAGTCAGATCGAAATGAATGTTTATTAGTTCAAATCCACTGAGTCCTCTGTGCTCAATGAATTTTTTCATAGTTCTCAAGTAATTACTTAAGTCTTATAGGCCATGTGGTCTAAAGCGCTTGACTTTACAGATCACTAACATCTCATTTATGTCAGCTTAGGTTCGAGCCTATCCTGGACCAACGTGGGGATGATAGAAAGCTTGCTAGTAGCTTTCCGTGGGTCTGTGCTTCGTCCTAAAGTATTTCCTATTCTATATTCTAAACTCTGGTTTGCTTAGTGTTATTTATTCGACATCCTTTGCATTGCACTCGTAGATGGTGGTGTATTTGTAGTACGTCAGAAGCAACTTAGTGGAATTTATTCCTATGATATGATCGTGAAGAATTCAATAAACTGTTATAGTCTGAGAAGCTACATTGGCCACCTGGTAACTGAATAGCTTATTTACTTGCTAGACAAAAGTACGGCTCAAGCAGTACATTGTCCATTACTGACAAAACCCTTTTGGCATAACTCTTTAAAATGACTCAGAGATCGCGACATTGTGTTGGTTTTCACGTGACCGATTACACTGATGGCA
>JAECUM010095339.1:0-18723 GCA_016617855.1 Megalonaias nervosa | reverse complement strand
ATATATATATATATATATATATATATATATATAAGAGAAAGAATAAATGATGTTGCAATACACTGCTATGAAATTTTTTAAAATAAAGGATACATACAATAACAGCTAATAATTTGGACAATAACGTCTGTCAATAATCCAATATAGCCCCCGTTGGTAAAAAATGATAACCTTAAATGACTGCTTCTCATAATACATTCTGGTGCAAAGACTTTTAAAGTTTGTAAAACAACGATGCCGATTCGTCATCCAATGGGGCAGCCGTGGCTAAAGATATACAGAAAAATACAAGATTTCTTTGCTAAACACCTCCCATCAGAACACGACGAAATTAATAACATACATCCTTTTAAATATTAAGTAGACCAAAACAATAATTTCTTAAAAACTAATGTCTAGCGTGCGACGAAGTTCAAAGGTCGCTGGGCGCTGCTATGTGCGCATTAATATTGTTACTGTGTATTGGTGAATCTGCGGCTGTGTATTAGTTATTGGAATACAACATAAATCCAGTTACTTTGTTTCTTGTGTGTATCATTATTATTGTTAAGCCTTAGGTGGAAAAACAAAATGAGTATATAATGAATAGGTTAATGCGTTTGTTTGGGAAAATATGAATTCGTTTATTTCGGACTAATACTGAACTCCCAAAGGTCGTATACAGTATTACTCAGAAAAACGCGTTCATATTTTCCCATGCAAATTCAGTAGCCTATAAATACTGTATTAAAACGGGAATAGCAGTCTTCTATGTGAAGATCCGAGGGCGCGTTGCGGATAATACACAATTTATGACAATAAAGAAACTGTTAATATCCTTAAATCCTCATATACATCGAGGATATTTACTTGAAACAATGAATGACATATATTCCATCGAGTGTGTGAAAAACAGTATTTTCTCAGGTGGTGAAACTGAAATTTTTCACCCACGAGATGAAATATATCCGTTATTCACTCTTATCAAGCAAAATTGCTTTTTATTTTACGACCAATCGCATTAGCTTGCAAGATCGCTTTATAACAGATATAAGTACAGTTCGTTTCGCACACACACACACACACACACACACACACACACATACAGATATATATATATATATATATGTATATATATATATATATATATATGTATATATATATAGTTGGGTTATATAAGCATATAAGGTTGGCGTAACTGTAAATGTAATATCCGTTCTTCTTACTAAAGGTGATCTTTAATTGCATGTCAGATTTATTGTCGATAAGTATAAGCCTATTTTGGTCCTACCCTCCGACGCTGAACAGCTGCCTGCACAGAGACATATTATAGTATTCTTTTCTTCAAATTTTCTTTTCATTTTATCTTTATGTTTTGGTTTCTAAGGCCACTTTGAACACATAAAGATATATCATGCAAATGAAATTTGAGCTGAGCGACTTTCCCAAAGACACACCGATGCTCTAACAAATGCGTCTCCTCGTACTGGGACAACTGTCTACGAGCTTGTTTAGCTTGCGTGGAAATGCACAGTGAACTCCTCGCAAAACAAACGTTCAAGGAATATTCACTACACCTTTCACAAAAGGGCTTTTATTTCATCATCCAAATCTAAGTCATATTAAAAAAATAAAGTGGGAACTCAAAACTTAGGCTAACCTAATTTGGGGCCGAGATCGACCAATAAATTTTAAATCTGCGTCATTTAGCACTCCATTCATTGAGGCAAATGTTACCAAGTAAACGAGACAATATGGGATAGAGGAAGGATGAAACTTCAAGAAAAATAAAGAGTTAATCCTCGAAATCTTCGTAGTTGTCAGTGGGATAAATAACAAAACCTGGTGCATAAAATAGAATTTTAGTCAGGAAGTAAAACCCAGATCCTGTTTTGCCATGTAATCCAATGAGATGAGAATTCTGACCCTGCATTGTTTTTAGAAGACTCAGATTTCATTACCAAATTAAAATATTTGAGCTTCAGGTATTCAAACACATTTTTATTAGTATGGGCGTGGCCACTGGTTCACCAATTTTGTCTGACAATGATTTATTCTAGGCTTATCGACTGGACCGAAGTTTTAATTTGTATCCACCTTACTGTGGGTTCCTTCTGTTAATTTATAGTGTGACACTTTCTACCCACCGAGAATATATAGCTGACAGAATTTTCAGAGAGATAATATAAGGGTAATTGCACAGAAAAAATATTCGAAAAGTATTTTGGCAGGAAAATTCCAAGATACAATACCTGACTGGTTATTAATAAATGTATCAAAATTTGCACATACTTAATATCATAGACCCCTCTCATCAAACACAAATAAAAGCTTATGTTGGGGGAGTAAATATTTCAATAAGACACAATTACTTAGATTGCAAAAATGTTTGCTGTAGCACAGAGGCGGACGGCAGGTCGAAAATTACTAACACCAATGATAGCACAACAGCTTGAACGCTTCTGAAATGCGTGCCTGAGGGAGTCACGGTACTAATTCAACTCCCATAGTAAACATATGGAAACACCATCATATTTAAGATTCAATAACTTAAAATTTCTGGGTGCTGATGATCAGACCTATATTTCTCCATGCACAACTATCCTTGGTGCAGGCTTCTGTGTGGAGAACACCATATGAGCCGCGGCATTTTTTTTTAGATACATGTGCATGAAACGCATGTTATTGATTCTGCACCAAATTAATCAGGCGCTACTTTCATTATTGAGTAATCCTAAGTCAAGTCTGTAAAAATACTAAAATTGCAACAATAGAATTTTGTCTATATTTGTTTTAAATTACAGATAGGATAAGCTCTCAAAAGATATTTTTACTAAAATTTTACTTCTCATTATTAACCAATCACGGACAACCAAACCCGTATATACTCTATTATTTCTTCACCCATTTCTAGACTGGTTCACAGTTCTTTCATATAATTAGTACCGTGTGTCCTATAACCAGATCTAAATATTTTAGAAAGACATGTATTTTACTCATTGATATTGGAGCATAATTGTATGAAAGAATTGGCCATGCTTGTGCAAAGATAATAGTGTAATGGAATTTTATGTGATACCACTGTACATAGCTAAATTGCATCTGCATTACATGTTACTGTGTTGTATTGCACTTATTAATGGTTTATTCTTGTTATTAAAATAACTGTTTTCTGCCTTTGTATCTTCATGTTATCTTTCTATGGCATGCATGCTACACAAACGAAACACAAACATGCTGACATCAGCAAGTATGACATCACAGGGTATCAAATTACATGACGCATTGTATCTTCATCTCTCACTGGCTATATGACAAACTTCAAATGTTTTAAATTTCAAAATTGCATTTCTTTTCTTTCTGACTCTCACAGAAATAAGATACAGTGCATCCCTATTCCTGTCATTCAAACCAAACCAATAAGTGTGCCACATGACAGGTCAAAATGATAAGAGGCCATTGCCCTTCTGTGACTAAAACAAATACACACACCCATGAAGCATCAACAGATTCCAGAACTATTTAAACTATCAACACATCTGATTCATCACCCCCAAATCTTAACAAAAGGTATAAAAGCCAAAGAAAAGTTCCATAAGTTTTATTATACTGAAGATTTCAATAACTGAGTGCTACTTTTTAGTATACAACTATGGGAAAGGGTAAGGAAGCAAAAAATAGACAGTCATTTCTTCAAGCCTGGTAATGTTCCCCACAACAAGGGGAAAAAATGTGCATCAACCCAAAAGACAAAGCCACTTGAGGTCTGTTACATAAGGACAACAAGAGACAGATTTGAAAAAGCTATTTAAAGTTCCTGTTATGCTGACATTGATGTAGGAGACGGAAAGCCCATGTGCAGACTGCTGCGGCCCAAGCCAAGAAGTCAGCTGGAGGTGGAGAAATATGTGGAAAACTTTGCGATGCCAGGGTAAGTCCATGTTTCTATGCAATATTCAGACACTGATATAATTTATCACTGCATAAACTACTTGGTAAATTTCAGTAAAGGAAGTGAATTGCATATTAAAGTTGTCTAATACATAAATCTATACCTACATTTACCAAAAACTCATAATAAGATAAGGAAAAGCCTCAAAATCATTATTGTGGCTACTTTCCACATCAAGCAGTGTTAAATTACTTACTTTTCAATATAAAGCTGAATAAAATGCATAAATTATTGAAAACAAGAGAAACAAAGCAATCCTTGCAATCACTCAATTACAGTCAAAGGGGATATGGCATACCAAGTAGCAAGCTCTAATTGACAGCTTAATGATTTTATATTATCACTTGATAGTAAGTGCAGAGCAATTTTGCCTATATAAATAGCTTTTGTTTCAAATCTGAAAACATATTTTTTGACATGATGCTTGTTTTCCTCTATTCACATCAACAGATCTGGTGAACAAAATACATATCGCTTAGTGCACACAGGAAAAAATGCCGAGATGTGGAATACTGTGTTCCGAGAGCACCAGTTCCAACACCCTGACTGTCAAGGTTTCCTATCCTGGGACTTGGAACATGAAGAGAAAAGAGGTCTGGTGTGGCGGGAGAGAGCAATATGTTCAACATGCAGTTACACACCAAGAATGTTTCAACTGTATGAAGAAATGCCGAAGAGAGGTTGTGGAAGAAACACTGCCTGTGTAAATAATGCGATACAGATAAGACTTTCACAGACTTCTATTGGAAGCGAAGGGTTGAGAACTATTCTTTTAAGTGCGAATGTCTCTGCTCCCTCAACAAAAGGGATGCAGAAAAATTCCAATACTGTCTGCCAAAAAATTGAATATACCAACATGAGAGACATGGCTGAATATAGAAAAGTTGTCAAGGAGTTTAATTCTATGATAGGAAATAAGACAGATATAATTGATATCCAGTGTGACTCAACATATAATAATGCAATTTATAGTGGAGTAGGTAGGACACCCTTTCAACCAGCTACCCAGTGCACACACATTCATGTTGAAGACACTACCCCTGAGAAAAAGGTCATTAATATAACTACAAAGAATAAACTATGCACATTGGGTAAAATACCTGCATCTGATGATGAAGCCAAATTGTGTCACTGCACAGCAAATATAAGTTTACAAACAAATATTAGAGATGAATACACATTTTGTAAGGAAGGGCTTATACATTTGAAGAAAACAGACAATCTAGAGGTACGCAACATAATAACTGATCCAGACACTGCTAGTTACCGGGCTGGCCTGGACCTTAGGAGGGAAGGAATAACTGAAACAGTCCCTGTAAATCATATTGATACACGCCATCTGGCTCAAAATCACAGAAAGTTCATTAAAGGTCAGAGCAAATTAAATGATTTGATGCCAGGAAGAACTAAAAAACTGAGGGAAAAGATGCATAACAACTTTGCACTTGATTTGACTAAGAGGTGCCAGGCTGAGTTTGAAAAATCATTTAAAAAATATGATACATGCACACCAAAATTAATAAGTAATTTATCCTATGCAACAGATGCAATAGTTAAGTGCTATCAAGGTGATCTTAGTCTTTGTCATAAGCAGTCTAATGTGTGCTGGGTAGCTGGTACAAGCTGGATAGATAGAAGTACATTCTTGCCAAGTGATTTCAAACTGAAAATATCCAGTGAGACAGAGGATAGTACATTACGCATGTGTGTTGAGTACCGGCTATGTAAATCTACAGTGCTAAAAACAAAATTAAAGAAGAACACTCAGAAAGTGGAATCAGTGAATCGAAGGATAAAACGCAGCTTACCAAAGAATATAACCTTTAAGAGAAACTTCCATGGCAGAGTTCATAGTGCTCTCCATAACTGCAACCATGGACCTGGAGAATCTCTGGTTAAGCTGTGTCAATTTATCGGTTGTCCGATTTCAGCTTGCAGTTCTGTAGCACAACATCTGAAAAGCAAGCAAGATATATATCTCAGAGATAAAATGTATAAAGCAAGTACATTATATAAGAGAAAAAAAGTCTGAGAAAAGGGCATTTCTTTACAAACTCTATGAGAAATATCAAGAAGAAAAGAATTATAACAAAGGCAAATTAATGTGTGCTATGGCTAGAAAAATAAAAGCAAAATATGAACATTCTTACCATAAACCATCTCCATTTTAGTACATTTCTACAGGCTGAGGCAATGTGGCATGTGCAGTTTTGTGCACAGTCCTTGTATTTTACAATGCTCTTTGCTTTGATTTACTGAATGTGTCTCTAAAGTTAAATGATCAGTATTGATACAAAGGCGATTGTGACATAAGTGGCTTACATTAAAAATCTCTCCCCCCACTCCCTTTTTTGGAATTGTTGCATATGTTAAATGGTTTTTAACCATATAAGCCAATCTGTGGGCACCAACATATGAAATTTTGCCATCGGGCCATACTAGTCTCTTTTCCCATAGCTTGAGCTATCTACTGCCCCTGTCCAGTGTATACAACCCTTCCCATCTGTGTTTTGTATAGAATTTTTCTCCCAAATGACATGCAAACCACAAAAAAAGACTCAATTATGATTGTCATATGCAAAAACCACCAAAATGATGCCCTGGATGCACGTGGTAACCATGGAAACAACAGGCTCCTATTATGGTCTAGGTCGCATATAGGAGTCACGGTACTAATTCAACTCCCATAGTAAACATATGGAAACACCATCATATTTAAGATTCAATAACTTAAAATTTCTGGGTGCTGATGATCAGACCTATATTTCTCCATGCACAACTATCCTTGGTGCAAGCTTCTGTTTGAAGAACACCATATGAGCCGCGGCATTTTTTTGAAATACATGTGCATGAAACACATGTTATTGATTCTGCACCAAATGAATCAGGTGCTACTTTCATTATTGAGTAATCCTAAGTCAAGTCTGTGAAAATACTAAAATTGCATCAATAGAATATTGTCTATATTTTTTAAAATTACAGATAGGATAAGCTCTCAAAAGATAGTTTTACTAAAATTTTACTTCTCATTATTAACCAATTATGGACAACCAAACCCGTATATACTCTTATTATTTCTTCACCCATTTCTAGACTGGTTCACAGTTCTTTCATATAATTAGTACCGTGTGTCCTGAAGAGGAATGTCAAGGAAAGAAGATGGTGATGGACACATGTGCCGTGCGTTAAGGGACGCACTATCCAGGAAGGGAGATGTCCCAAAGAGACACGTGGGAGGACTGTCGAGAAAAAAGGAAGGAATGTATCCTGACGCGGAGCGCTAACACCAATAGGGGCTCAGACCATCAGCGGTATAGCTCTCTCGAAGAACCCTTATATGCCAGTTTGAGGTACGACGAGGGATGACTCGAAAATTGCTAAAGATTTACCAATGTCTCACCAACTTTTTGCTGACTTTATATTTTCTTTCACAGGACTATACGCATTTTTCTTTTAGATAATTTAATTGAAAGCACATGTCGTAACCACGTCATTTTACGTCCAATCGATCTCAGAGATCGTAGCGCTGTGATACTTAGGTAACGCTTGACATCATATATATGTACATACATTCTTCATGTTTATATATTTACATCCACATCGACTTACGTTGACATTCCATGAATTTCATCCCTATAAACTATAAATAAGACTCACAACGTCTGACAAATCGAATGTCCTGTTACGACCATGTAATTTAATTACTTGTCTGTTAAAATTTGAATTCTTTTTATTTCATTTTTGTATCATTATATTTTATTATGATGATGATTATGTTCACGGGATCTGATATTTTTGAAAGAAACATCGTGTTTATTTAGAACGTAAATATGACTCTCGGCCCACGTGAAATTGCATTGTTTATTGCGAAATAGCCACGCGTTCTTCGTGAGTGTGCATGAAAGGACGTCTTTGGTTCGGTTTAAAAACACTTAGGTCCTTGTGAAATAGTCAGAGTCGTTCTTATACCTTGAGAAGAAGGTATTATTTTTCTTGTGCCGGAAAGAGTTTATTTTTCTTTACATCTGTAGAGCCGAGATGTGTCTTGTTATAGATGACAGCCATAGGAGTTCATCTACTTTTTAAATAATAATTTATTTTTCCCTGGAGAACTACACAAGTGGTCTAGGACATAGATGTTAAAAACGTTAAAATTAAAATAAAAAACGTAAAAAAACGCGTTTTTCCCTCAAAAAATAAAAAACGAAAAAAAAAAAAAAAAAATAAAAAACGTTCAAGTACTTTTTATGCAACACAAAAATCAATTTCACTCAACGTCGTTATCACCATCTGACTGATCTGACCACTCTATGGTTTCCTCCATATAATTGATATTGTCCATCTTTGCCTTTAGGCGAAGATTTGCGTGCACAAACACTACATCTCGCACTCTCTTGCACTGCATACGGTTTCGCTTTTTCGTACGAATAAACTCAAATGTTGACCAGTTTCTCTCGCAGGCGGAGGCGGACGTTACCTGTGCTAAGACCCTAACCGCAACTTGTTGCAGCTCCGGAACGTGAGCTCCAAATGACATCCACCACCTGTATACTGGCATTTCTTTAGCAGCTGCAACCGCCATCGGTCGAGCAAATAATCCTTGTCCTGCACGATACACGGCGTGCTGTTACACGGCTTTCACCTGCGACTGAACGTCGTCACGGTATATTCTTTCTATCATCGCGTGAAAGCCTGCGATGATTTCTTCGTTTTGATGTTGGGAAAAACGAGAATACTCGGGATCGAGCATAAAGCCGGCTGCGTGTAGATCTGTATGCAACATTTTCCATCTGTCCATAACAAACTGGCGAATTTATTTCTTTCGTGCTGGTGGTAAATCAGCAGCTTCCACAGACTGATCGATTTGGAACATTTTCCAATATACTTTTCCTGTACAAGGTATTTTTCCGTCAGCCAGTCGCAGTAGCTCAACAATGGGCTCACATACTTTAGTTATTGTTTCCACCGAGCTCCAAAACGTTCCATTCAAAATCGTGCTTGTGACTGCCTCGCCTTTCTTTTTATAAACTGCATCATTTAGACACTTTTTGTACTCACGACTTATCACAGTTTCCTGCTGAGCATCCTTAACTGTACTCAAACGTTGCAGCATAATAAAGTGAGTAGCAAATCTTGTTTCGCCAGGCTTTAGAAGCTCTAGCTCAGAATGATTGCGAAAACATGCTTGGGAATACTGGTGAGTCATGATGAATTTGACAATATCTTTAGAATCAGTAATTACACTATCTATACATGGCAGCTTCCCTATGTCTTCAAGTAAAAGATCCAGACAGTGAGTCGTGCATGGCGAGAAAACAATATTAGGATATTGCTGCTGTAACATCTTACGAGCTGCAACACAATTTGATGCACTGTCCGCAATAACTTGTACAACACTTTCCATGCCATACGATTCAATGCACTTTGATATCTCGCCAGCAATAAACGATCCGTCTTTGATTTCACCGGAAGTATCCAAAGCATTGAGAAAAATACAGCCGTCACCAGTAGCTGCAAGAAAGTTAACAATGGGCTTGTTCTTCACATTTGTCCAACCATCAGACATAAGCGTAACTCCGTGCTTGACGACTTCTTCCTTAAAAGAGGCCATAAATTGTTCCACTTGATATACTTCCCCAGTTAGCATTTCAGTTGAAATTTTTATTCTGTTTGGTGCTTTATAGTGAGGACCACATTTTGCCACGGCAGTTATTGCATCCTTAAAATAAGTACTGTCGGCAATAGCGAAAGGTATGCCGCTGGCATAAAACAAGCGAGCGACAGCTTTGTCTGCATCCTTTTTCGTAGCACTCGCGAACATAGAGGGTAACAACATCTACTTCTCACTTGCCTCACTACTAGCAGCTTTTGTGGCTTTATCCAGTG
Organism: Megalonaias nervosa; assembly: GCA_016617855.1. NCBI lineage: Eukaryota > Metazoa > Mollusca > Bivalvia > Unionida > Unionidae > Megalonaias > Megalonaias nervosa. The sequence goes on along the minus strand of JAECUM010095339.1, from coordinate 8,906 downwards.
CGTCGAGTTTTCGTTTTTTCGCTTCCGCTTCTAGTCTCACTGACTGCTGCTTCTGTAAGGCCTGCTGCACTTGACATGGAACTTTTGAACATTTGCTGATGCCAAACTTTGGACCTCCAAGTAGGTGACCTCTTATACGTACAACATCACCGTGAAATTCTTTATTACAGTAAATGCAGCTAACTTTGCTCAAAGTGACGTCATCTTTTTCATCTAGTACTAAAACATGTTTCCATTCTTCACTTTTTTCTTTCGGCATTTTAACGGCTATACATAAGAAATATTTATTTTAAATTCGTAATTTACTATAGACAATCTTAATCGCTACTTGCCCGCTAGTTGTGTACGTAAGGTTTCAGCACGAGCCAGTATCGTTATGTAGCCCAGGCAGCTAGGCCTACAGCCCCAGCTGTCGCAGCAGGAAAATCGATTTTCCAAGAAACACTACGATTATTATGCGGAATATTGACCGAAAGAAAAGTTTATAAAAGATGTTTCCGTAGGCAACTAGGCCTATAAACAGACGGTAAACTACTGGTTGGGCATCACTGCGATAGACTGTCACCGCAAGTGGTCGTTTTTTACCCCCGCGTAGATTGACCTCCGCCGTCACTTGGGACTGCGGCAAATATATTTTGCGCTTCAAACTTGGCGCTGAAGTTGGCCATCCCTCTACTTCGAGTTCAAGTTACTGCTATGCATAATCTGCGCCAGTATAATGATATTTGTTGCCAAACTTCAAAGGGACACTTGCGAGTTGCGACACTGACAGCGCTATAACTTGCATAACTTGCCACGAGCAACATTTTCGATGGACCGACCGACCGACCGACCGTGGGAAAATGCAAAATTTTGATTTTCTTCCAAGAATTAGCGACTGAACGAGCAGCAACATTATCAAGCGTGAGGAAATAAAAAAATTCAGGACAGGATTTGGTCAAATTAGTATAAATAAATCAATAAATGAATAAAAAAACGAAGGTTTTTGGAAAAAATAAAAAACGTAAAAAAACGTTCCGAAAAATAAAAAACGAAAAAAAAGAGTTTTTTTTAGGAAAAAATAAAAATGTAATAAAACGTTTTTCACAACTATGGTCTAGGACAAAGACATTCAGTGAAATTCATTCTAAATTGGAATAGTACAGTACAAATTGTGGTTCAACGTGAAATTCTGGACATTTGTGTAAAGACTTCACCTGACATCATCATCCTCCATCTTGGAACGTTATTAAGGTTCGAACCTGGATTCAGTGAAAATTATTTAGTGATAGGACTTGTATTTTCTTTAGTACTAGGATAAATGTTTAGATTTTCTTCACAAACCGTAAGTCCTATTTCATATTTTCACCTTTTCACCGTGTTTTCTAGGGAAATAAATTATTTTTGTTAAAACTTACAAAGCTTGTTGTCTTCACTCTTTTCTTTTGTTACTTTTGAACGAGCCGATACGTAACAGTCCTAACAGTGAACACGAAATAAGCGAGTGTTTCTATAACATTTCTGATTAAATTTTGCCCACACAAATAAATGTAAACAAACCTATTGGCATAGATGACAATGAAATAAAATCGAAACCGAAAGTACTTTTAATTAAAATTTTGTACTACCTTTAAAGTCTAAAGCAGAAAAGGGTTTCGTATAGACAAAAGTCTTTAGATAAATTCCAAACAGGCGCAAATGTTTGAAGTAAACTTAAACTAAAATGTTTTTGTTTATAATAGCAAAACAATATCTTCAACCTTCCCCAACGCGAATCGCCGTGGGGTATTTTTTGTTTAAATTGTGATATAGAATGTCCCAAACCATTTAGTTTAAAGGTAGCATTTTGTGTCTAGAATTAGTATCACTGGATCAAACGTGACCTTCAATTTGGTTATGGTGACACTAAACGGATTTCCAAGGTCATGTGACACTGTACGACATTCGATTTGTCAGACGTTGTGAGTCTTATTTATAGTTTAAAGGGATGAAATTCAGAGAATGTCAACGTAACTCGATGTGGATGGAAATATATAAACATGAAGAATGTGTGTACGTATATATGATGTCACACGTTACCTAAGTATCACAGCGCTACGATCTCTGAGATCGATTGGACGTAAAATGACGTTTTAAGGTACTAGAGCGCCTGATTCTCCAAAGAATTGGCTATGACTTGGAGAATATCATAACTGTTGAGCAGGCAGGCTTCAGGCATGGCCTTAGCACTTGCGATCAAGTCCTTGTCCTGACTACATTTGTTGAAAACCGGTTTCAGAGGAACCTTAAAACTGGAGTTGTTTTTCTAGATCTAACAGCGGCATATGACACGGTCTGGCATGCAGGGCTGCTTTTTGAAAATTTCCAGAATATTGCCGCGCTGGATAGTTGAGACTATTGAACTGTTCCTTCGCAACAGGCGCTTCAGAGTGCACATCAGAGAGAACTGCAGCGCGTGGAGGCGTCAGACTAATGGACTCCCACAAGGGTCTGTTCTTTCGCCAAGTTTGTTCAATGTCTACACCAATGACTTACCTGTAACACAGTCGAGCAAGTTCATGAATGCAGATGACATTGCTCTCGGGACCCAAATTCACTCATTTGCTGAGCTTGAGGGGGTACTGAATAAGGACCTGGAGGATATGACGGACTTCTTCAAGAAATGGCGTCTACAGCCAAGCGCAACAAAGACAGTCTCCAGTATCTTCCACCTTAACAACGCAAATGCTAACCGTGAGCTTTGCAACCTCCTCAATGGGCAGCAAATAAAACACGACCCAGCACCAACATACCTGGTGTGACTCTGGACAGATCACTGACATTCTACAACCACCTAAAAAAAACTGCAGCAAAACTTAGCACTCGAAACAACCTATTCCGCAAACTGGCTGGCTCAACCTGGGGCGCTAGTGCTCAGACACTCAAGACATCAGCACTGGCCCTCTGTTATTCGACAGCCGAGTATTGCGCTCCTGTCTGGACTCGATCATCCCATACTAAGCTAATTGATGTCCAGCTCAACACAACAATGCGCATAATCTCTGGAACACTACGTCCTACTCCTTTACCATGACTGCCAGTACTCAGCAATATTCCTCCTCCACATCTGCGTCGCCAGGAAGCAACTACAAAAGTGTTGGTTAAGGTCAATGCCAGTGAGAAACTTCCACTGTACATGGACATCACCTCACATCCAGCAGCCCGCTTGACTTCGAGACGCCCAATCTAGTTAGGTCCGATACTGGAGGATATGACAGCTATTTCAACATAGAGCGTTGATTGGTCTTCAATAGATGTTGTAAACCCCTCCCTCCTAGCTGAGCCATCTGTCTGCCCTCCTGGCTTCAACCTTCCACGTCATATGTGGACCACACTGAACCGCTTTCGGACAGGACAGGGTCGTTGTTCAGTCAACCTTGTCAAATGGGGCCAGGCCACTAACTCTTCCAGTTGCTGTGGAGCTCTTCAGACCATGTCACACACTGTGAACAACTGTCCACTGACAAAGTTCTCTGATGGACTGCAGGCTGTGCATGTTGCTGATGATGACGCTGTTAAATGGCTGAGCACGCACTGCACACGATAATAATAATACTATACGAATTTCCAGGGTCATTAGTTTATATTTCATGCAAAGGAGTGGATGTTCACTTGTGTATAAGATATCGTTGAAACCATTTTTTAACAGATATCTTGGTTACAGTGTCAGTGTGAGCACCTCCAAGTCATCCCCTGTAAAATGAATGTCAATCTGCCAAATTTGAATATTGGGTCAAGGTCACGAACATATAAATATATTTTGGGACTTTCCTTAAGATATCTGAATCAAATGGGGTAAGTTTAGTCAAACTATGTGGTAGATAGTTTGCTAACAATCTGGTGTCCTTCACTGAACACACAGTAACACATCTTGGGCCTCAACAAGTGACATCATATATATATATATATATATATATATATATATATATATATATATATATATATATATATATATATATACATACACATTCTTCATGTTTATATAATTGTATCCACATCGAGTTAAGCTTGACATCTCTATGAATTACATCCCTTTTAAATTATATATCTATATATATATATATATATATATATATATATATATATATATATATATATATATATATATATATATACACATTAATCTTCCAAACTTATGTTTCTTGGGAACCGGAATTGATCGGAAATTTAACCACTTCCCGTAATTGGAAATTTAACCCCACTCCTGTGCCACCAGTGTTATAGCTCTTAGAACAAAGTCTGAAGAGCACAAACGATACTCTGATTGATGGGAATAAATCAGCAAAAACCCATGTCAGTTAGTTTTATAGAGAAAAGTAAGTAAACTGTAAAGAATCTCATTCTTTGTCGTCTTGGTGTAAGAAATATATAATGTGAAGACAAACATTTTGGAATTAAAGCAGTTATCTATTTCCGGTTAGACAGAGTGGTGACACGAAAAATGAATTTTGGAGATACAGTAGCATATAGCATGACTGATATCTATTTTTATCCCATGAAATAATTTGACAAGATTGGGCTTATAATACGTTGCTGTAAATTAATGAGAAATTAAAAATTGTATATTTCAATGTTTAATGCTTTATTTTAATTTGTTTTCCTTTTTCTGTTTATTTCTCACAGCTGCTATTGCATTTTCTTTTAGCTTTATAAATAATTGCCTTACAGCAGTACGATAATTCGCAGAATAGGTACGCATGGAATAAAGGATGCCTCCATTAGTGGGTACGGTAAGGTGGGGTGGGGATGGTAGGGAGTCAGCACATGATACGCCAAAAATGGCGGCCAGTGTTATTGGTGGAGGAAAAGCTTGGGAAGACCCCCGTGGAGAACCACTGACAAACAGGAAGCTATTGGCAAGCTTACTCAAGTAACTACGTTGGTTGAAGCCGTGACTCGAACGCACATGGACAGAGGAGAGATGTAAGTAATCTGTAAAAACATGAGCCGTAGACGACTCGGCCACGCGCCTCTGGTAATGTAAGGCAGATGACGATAGTAATTATTGATATGTGACGCTATTATACATTTTGTGGTTACTTCTACTTAATATTCTTGTAAGCAAAAGAAGCATAAATAATATTTGTTAAACATTCATGTGGGTCGATGTCGATATTGCCTTGAGACTGTGATGGTGCAAATCCTGCTTATGAAAGTATATTTTCGAAGCTATGCGCAGAAAATTGTGTTGTCTGTTTTTAAATACAGTGCCAAAATTATTAAGCTGTAGGAAAATATTCATTATTCTTATTGAAGGTGCACATTATCTGCATATCAGATTTATTTTCAATACACACGACCCTATATTGGCCATACCTTCCGGTGCTGAACAGTGAAGAGATACTGCAAGCAAGGAGACATACTACAATAACACCTTTTTTAAATTTATTTTACATTTATTTATATTTTTTTGTTTTTTGTTTTTAAAGGAACTTTTAGCACATTAGGATATATCATGCCAACGAAACTAGAGCTAAGTGCCTTTCCCAAGAACACACCGTGGCAGCAGACCCGGGTTGGCCTAAGCAGATATCGAATCAGCCACTCTTGGATTAGGAGTCCGACGCTCTATCAACTGAACTACCACGGCTCCTCGTATTGGGATAATCGAATTGTTCATCTTACGTGGAAATGCACAAAACTATGCATCAATGATCGCAAAACAAACATCCAAGGAATATTCTCTACAACTTTAACAAAAGGCTTTTATTCTCTTCTTATGAATCTAAGTCATATTTATGTAAAAGTCAAAGATATATACAAAAAGAACGGAGAGCAGACTCAAATCAGAACGCGTAGTTTAGGTCAACCCGATCTGGGACCAAAATCATACCAAAAAATGTTAAATCTTCTTGAATTCGACTTAAAAAGTAGCACTTTATTTATTCAGGTGTGTGTTTTTTCTAAGTCAACGTGACTCCGTCGGATAGGTGTAGAATGAAACTTCAAATGAAATATTGTGTTGATGCTAGGAATAAGGTGCTTAAGTCTATCTAGTTGTTCATGGCATAGCATATCAGAACCAACTGTATTGTTATTGTTTCCTTGGAAACCTGATACTGTTTCATTCGAACGCTCCAGTGGCCTAGTGGTTAGAGCGTCCTACTTGAACGCGGTAGGTCGCGGGTTCGAACCCCGGCCGAGTCATACCAAAGACTTATAAAAATGGTAGTAATAGGTGCCTCGCTTGGCGCTCAGCACTAACAGGTTAGTGTTAGGACTGGTCGGCATGGTGTCAGATTAATGTGATTGGGTAGGACATGATGCCACAATGTCTGCGGCATGACCCCCAGTACTAGACATCACTATAAACTGCCACACAGCAGACATCGTAGCGATATGACTGAAAAATTGTTAAAGCTACGTTAAAGTCCAAATCACAAAAACTCTTTATTTCAGCCACCAACGTGGAAATGTACTAATAAATACCCATTCAAATGAATAGGGTTAATTTAAATTAGCCCCGAAGAATCACTTCGCACACGGCAGACATTTATTTATGCTCGTGAACATGTGGATTCTTTAAAGAAAATAACATCAAATAGCAAGTTTAGGCTTGTGGATAAAACGAAATTTGAAACAAAACTAAAAATACAGATCATGTTTTTGACGTGTAATCCAGTCAGATGTACGGGTTGCATTACAGCACTGACCCATCACGGCAACGACACAGATTGAATTCAGAAGTAAAAGTAAATGAGTGTAGTATAGGTATGGCGACTAAGACACTAACGTATCTGAAAATTACTTGCTCTAAATCTCATTGTCTGGATCGAAATTTGTCCTTCTGCTGATTTATCCTGTACCGGAAAATATTTGTCACGGAATGCAGAAACATTTCATGTCCACAGGTAAGGAATGTGTAGATGTGCAGATGACACCTCACAAAACATTTCCATATCTTGATGCATTCTTATTATTTTCCTCGTTCATCCTCTTTGTTGAGAAGCACTCAGTCGGAACAAGCCATATTTCAGTCATTATAGACGTAATTGATGCTATGCATGTTTTTTCTAGATTCTGCGTATTTCGTATTAGCGATCTCTTTAGATAACCCGTATATGCAAAACAAGGTATATAAAAACTATACTCCTTGCAGTTTGAAATCCACCCTCCTCACAGTTTATACACTTTCAAAAATATACCACTGCATTAACATTATTTAAACTTCTAGGTAACCGAACCCTTAGTTGATCGTCTAATCCAGGCTTATGCAACTTTCTTCAGGGCGTGCGCTGGATAAGCGATTTTTAAAGCCACACCCTATGATACAAAAATCGGAAAAAACCAGGTCGTATTGTCTGCTTCCTACTGTGTTTCCTGTACTTGCATGGAATTCTCATTAAGAACATGGGTAAAGGAACCAGTCTAAATGTAGCGACACTGACGTGGTGCATTATTACAACAAAAACAGTATTTTATGCAATATGGTCAGGTGCCTTGTGCTCCAATGAATAATTACGTTACATCAGTACGATTCTTCACAGATACATTACGTATGGGTAAAATGTTCTCTCCCGTAGACTGTATGCTGTGTGTGTGTGTGTGTGTGTGTGTGTGTGTGTGTGTATTTTTAACGTACCTTTAACAATTTGAGGCACATAGCTACGATGTCTGCAGTAGTTGTAGTGATATCTAGCTCTGGGGTATCATGCCACAGACATGTGGAATTATGTGGAATTATGTCCTACCCAGTGACATTATCCTAACACCAGGCCGACCAGTCCTAACACTAACCTCTTAATGCTAAGCGCCCAGCGAGACAGCTGTTAGCACCATTTTTATGTCTTGGGTATGACTCAGGCGGTGTTCGCACCAGCGATCTCCTACATTCGAGGCGGATGCGCTAACCAACTTTTTATGTAACGCGTGGGTAAATTATATTGATACGTGACGCAATAAGACATTTTGTGATTAATTCTAATTAACGTTAATTGCATGTCAGATTTATTGTCGATAAGTACAAGCCTACTTTCGTCCTATCCTCTGAAGCTGAACAGCTCCCTGCAAAGAGACATATTAGAGTATTCTTTTCTTCAAATTTCTGTTCATTTTTATTTTCATCTTTTGGTTTCTAACGACACTTTAAACACATTAAAGATAAATCATTCAGACGATATTGGAGCTGAGTGCTTAGACAGGTATCGAATCAGCGACCCTTGAAGTTATGACTCACACTCTCAACCAACTGAGTTACCAAGGCTCCTGCTACTGAGATAACATTTTAGAACTACGCGCAAAACAAACATTCAAGGAGTATTCAATACCATTTTTACATAAAGGCTTTTATTTCATCTTCCAGATCTAAGTCACTAAAAAAAATAGAGAACTTTAAGTTTAGGTCAGCATATCAACCTGATTTGAAACCGAGATCAGCCAATACATTTGAACTCTTCGTCAATTAGCTATCCACTCATTCAGGCATGTGTTGCCAAGTTAAGAGACAAAATGTGGGACAGAGCCAGGATGAAACTTAAAATAGTGCGGTAATCCTTGAAGTCTCTGCCGTTGTTAAAGGAATAAATAACAAAACCGCAAGTTTACTCGGGTGCATAAAAAAAGAAATTTGAATCAGGATGTAAAACCCCGATCCTGTTTTGATTTGTAATCCAGTAAGAGGAAGGTCATTCGAGTTCTGACCCTGCAATTCAGAGAAGACTCAATGAAGGTCATTCGAGTTCTGACCCTGCAATTCAGAGAAGACTCAATGAAGGTCATTCGAGTTCTGACCCTGCAATTCAGAGAAGACTCAATGAAGGTCATTCGAGTTCTGACCCTGCAATTCAGAGAAGACTCAATGAAGGTCATTCGAGTTCTGACCCTGCAATTCAGAGAAGACTCAATGAAGGTCATTCGAGTTCTGACCCTGCAATTCAGAGAAGACTCAA
>JAECUM010095337.1:0-14351 GCA_016617855.1 Megalonaias nervosa | reverse complement strand
ACACACCCACATATCCACCCAGTATTTAGCTATCATCTAAGTACACTGTCACTCCGGAGTCCTACCAGAGCGAAAAATGCTATCACTGGATGGTACAGGAGGATGCGTGACACTGTGAAGTGAATTTGTAGACTTGGAGAAAGAATATTATAATACAGTTTAGAAGATTTTCATTTGTCCTCTACCTAGATTTAAATCTGGGTCCGCGAATTACGACACCCATCACCTTGCCCGCATTAACTCATACCAGCACGACAAACAAACATCCCTAAAGGTCATTCATTTTTATCCAAGAACACAGTCACTCCGGATTCCATTGACAAAAATTAAGATATTTACGGATTATTATAGTGAGTTACAATTATACACGATATAGAAAGGTAGTTCGTCTTTAGATAAAAAGAGCTAGTTACTTTCGTAAGCAGAGCTTACGACTTAGGTAAGAGGTGTTTGGTTGTAAGGTATAGTACTAACAGAGATGCATCCAGTTATCAAGGTGCATAATTCTAAAACGAACTGTACAGACGCAATTAATTCTTACCGAAAAATATCAATAAAGTCGCATAAATATGAAATATAGGTCAAAGAGATCTATTTTCGCAATAAAGGTTGAGTAATTATTGAGGTGCTTCACTTCATCAGGTTCAATAGTTTTATAGCATGCCAGAACTCAGCTAGTTAACTAAAGCCAGTATAAGGTAAAATATGGGTCACAGTGAAGTTTCATTTATCTTAAGGATATGGCACTAACATAGGTGCATTGAAACCAGTCAACTGTGTGCAGATCATGCAACGTGCAGCCTGATAGCTTTTGATTGACACTTTTCTCTTGACCTGATGCCAACATGTAGGAAACACGCACATTATATTTCTATCTCATATCTTTCCACTATTTTCTAAAAAAAAATCAACAAAAAAGGGAATATAAACAAAAACAAAGAAAATGAATACATTGATTTTATCAGGTTTCTAATTAATCTTTGAATATAAGATTTCCATTCTGATCTGTGTATTACAATGGCATTATACTTCGTCTTGGACTTTATTTTGTTTTATCAGATGCAAATCAAGTTTATACCTTACCCACTTCTGAAAATTGTCATTTGTTCATGCTTTTATTCGGCAATTTAGTTTAACTATTCCTCCTTGTACATAATATTAAAAGTATTAACATATAAAGTGTTTGTTACATTTTTAAAAAGAATATTTGCTCGCAAGTCAAAACGATTCTAAATTTAGGCTTGATTAGCAAATCTTGTAATGCCTGTTTCCATGGCAATGTACTACTAGCTGCGATATGATATTTGTGGTGTAGGACCAACATTAAACAGAAGTCAAGTCAGCAGCGTAGCTGAATTCAACCAGTTTTATGCTGAACCATGCGTTACATATGGATGAACTGAAAATGTTTTTATTTCAAATTATAATATACTATTCTACGTTCTTTCATAACAATGTACCCGGAAGGAAACAGAAAAATCCTTCTCTCAGATCGTTCACAAATAACAAATTATACATCCAGTACTCATTGAAACATTTGCTACAACGAAATATTCGTGTTCTGTCCAAACTTGGTGACGTTATCTTTATTACCGAATATTCAGTTTCTGACCCAGCATTATAATGTAACAGTCATGCATATGTACCTGTAATGTGTCAACAAATTACATGTACATATGCCATTTTTAAACATAGACATTTATATGTACGAAAATGTGTGAAACATTTAAAAATAAGAAAGACAGTATTAAAACTTAAGTATAGAGTTGTATTCCGGACATATTCTTCTCACTGACCCAATGGATTCCAACGATCATAATATGACCAGTTTTAGAAATTAAAGAGATGATATTTACAACGACATCTTCGCTGCTGAGAAAAACATGGTTGAATAAGAGCTTGGTTGTTGTAACAAGTGTTGACAGTACTATAAAGAATATTAAATTTCAACCAAGCTATAGGAGGCGACAGCATTATAGACAGAAACTGATATCATCTTCGACGATGGCATACATTACAAAGCAAAAATGATTTGATTTGGTTTGGCATTTTAAGGTATATCAGCACAAGTAATTTATATAATGACCAGAAAACTGGAGTGAGGTGCTTGCCCAAGGACGCGCCACGGTAGCCAACCCGTCACTAGTCCAACAAACCAATTACTGAGCCACCGACAGCCCCTGCCTCCATTGGACACTTCTTACGACCAATCTGATTAAAATCAGATCTCAGCTGTCCTACATAAGGATCTGACAGCGACCGCTTAGGATCATGTTCTACTAACCGATGTTATTACCATAATCGCTAAATTCATCAGGCAATTAGATGAAGTCTTTCATCTTCGCAATTGGAGTCTGAGCAGTGTGGACAAAAAGTATGAATGTGTACCGAACGAATTGATTCACTTTCAGATTTATGAAAACTACATTTTCATTGGCTTAATTCAAAGGTCACATGACCTTAAGCGATGGTCATCAGATCTTCACGTAGGACAGCGGAGATCTGATTTTAATCAGATTGTTCTTAGGACACGAGGTAAGACGAATGAGGCCAACCTTGCATCCTCTAGCCAACAACGGGAAGCCAAAATGCAAATTAACGAAAGTTGACCAAGAGGTCGCCTTTGTTAGTAAACATAAAAAAATATATCTGATTTTTGAAGCGACTTATTCACATTTCGATCAAGTTTTAATTGTCCTATAGTATTAAGATTTCTAAAAATAAAAGCCACACTCGTCAATTTAATTTGTTCAATTTTGCTGTAGAACACGACCTATTAGGTTGTACATGTCTTACTCCCATGGACTAAACAGAAGTAATACCCTTCCCAAAGGTAAAAAGCCACAAGAAACGGAAAGAAAATGTAATATCATTATAGTAGTAGTAATAGTAGTAACACTAGTATTGCGATACTAAACGAACGAATAAGGGTCATTGAGCAATGGCTTTAAGGAATCATCTGCTTCATGCCAAAATTCACCTGAGGCAACAGTTATAAACATGTATTTAAAGTTAAATTTTGCTTGTACAAAATGGCACTGTTACCAAACATTTTGCCAATGATTTCTCAAATGAATATAATAAGTGAAAACCAAAGCACACAGCTGTTTATTTGAAAGCGTCACGGTGTATGTATTTTCCATCTGATACTGTCAGAATCTACATTACGTTTTATCGACCAGTAAGTGCAAAATCAATTTCAATGGCCAACTTTAAGCTTCATCCCTCAATAATATCACTATACAACAACCCCAAAAGGCACAATACTTCAGTAAGTTTATTTAAAACAATGGCATATTTGAAGTTTCTTCGCACATTAACAAACTTCTAGATATGGAATTTAACTGTACAATGCAGTTTGCCGAAGCCTTTGTCTTCTATTTTACTACACTAACGCCATCTTCGGTTCGAAATGTTTCCCAAATAGTCACTGTTTTTAATATCAGTCAGTGATTACAGAATTATATAAAACTTCTCAGGAAATATTTATGTTTGCGAACTTCTGAATTATTTAGACCTATCTTGCAACAGCTGATCAAAAGGCATCAAAAACAACTCCGCGAAAGAAAAACGTATGCCATAAGAAGGAAAATCATTACTTTTATAATCAATGTCAATGGAATTCCATTTGTGAGTAGAGAAAACCTATACTTTCATGACAATTTCATGTTTTTCCACTAATCAATGAAACATAATGACAGTATCCATGACATCAATATATATATGGTCTATATATATTTGACATTAAAACCACAAATATGTATAATAATAATAATAATAATAATAATAATAATAATAATAATAATAGTAATAATAATAATGAGGACTTTGAATAGCGACTAATATTTAGAAGCTCTAAGCGCTTTACAATATTTAACAACACTTGAAAAACATATAAATGATATGATTACAAAAATATAAACAAACACCACTAAATTAGAAAACAGAAAACATGCTGTCAATATTTAAAGTAAAGAAACATGATTAGGTCTTTAAGACTGTTCTTGCAGTTGAAATCGGTGAGTTTTAAGAGCGCTCTTGAATGAGATCACTGTGTCTTTGTGTATACGTTCAGTGGGCAATTCGTTCCACGTTGCTGGACCCTGGTATGCAAGAACATTGTCCATATGATTTCATATTCATAGTGGGAATAATGAGAATACAATGTCAGAAGAGGAACGTAAGTATCTTGCTGGTGTGTACACATGGGTGAGGTCGGATAGATATGTTGGACTGGAGCCCGTCAGTGAAACGTAGCACAGAGAACAAATTTTGTGTTTAATTCTGGATCGAATGGATAGCCAGTTAGGGTACAGAGCAGGGGGGAGGTGTGCTCTGATCGTGGTACTCTAAGGATGATCAGGGAAGCTGTGTTTTGAACTTTTTGAACTTTCTGGAGTAGATATTCAGACGAACCAGACAGAATTGAGTTACAATAGTCCAGTCTTGAAAGTACTAAGGAACACACAAGTGTTTTAGTGGCATCAACTGAAAGATACTTGCGAATGGAGCTGATGCGTCTCAGCTCAAGATATGCAGCCCTGCATATGTTCATGACATGTTGGTGCAATGAGAGAGTACTGACTGTGTGAATTTAATGCTGGTGTTGCTAATATTTATTGTCTGAGGGAAAAGATGTGAATGAGAAAGTCTTTGTGTTGTAATCAGAATGGCTTCAGTTTTATCATCATTCATCTGCAGCTTGTTACATGTCATCCATGATTTCACATCGGAAATGCACCCCTCTACACCTTGGATGGTAGCTTCAACTTCAGTTGGGTGGCTAGATTTGTATATTTGGGTGTCATCAGCATACAATTGGTGAGACACTGGATGATGATCTATGACACTCGAGAGTGGCTGAGTGCATAGAATAAAGACCCCTGTGGAACACCACAACATAGATCAACTGAGCTGGAGTGTTTTCCATTTGCGGACACAATTTGTGTCCTATTGACTAAGTATGACTTGAACCATAGTAAGGCTCTATCGTAAATGCCAAATACATGCTGTAGACGGTGAAGTAGTATATCATGGTCTATTGTGTCAAATGCTACAGACAAGTCAAGGAGAGTGAGGACTGTAATCGTTCCGCTATCCAAAGGAGAGAGAAGGTCATTAACTACTTTCAGAAGAGTAGTTTCAGTACTGTGGCAAGGGCGATATGCAGACTGTACATTGCTAAAAAGACTGTTTGAATTCAGATGAGATACAAGTTGGGATAGAACAATTTTTTTCTAAGATTTTTGACATGAATGGGAGATTAGTTCTTTAAATCGTTATGGCCGAGTGTTGGTTTCTTCAGCAGAGGCTTTACAATGGCAGTTTTGAAAAATGATGGGAATTCCCCGGATGAGAGAGAGGTATTAATAACATCAGTTAGTAAATGCAATATTGGATCTAAGCACTCAAGCAGCAGTGGCGTCGGAATAGGATCAAGTTCACATGACTTTGGTACACTCTTCATCACGATTGTACGTACTAAATCCATAGAGACAGGTTCAAATGCTGCTAACGGTTGCCGCTGAAATTCTGTATCGCAACTGTATGGTGACGACGAGTCAATTGAAATTGTGTTGTCAAGCTTATCTCTGATGGTTTGTATTTTGTCACGGAAGAAATTTGCAAACAGGTCCGGAAGGTCGACTAGAGAGAAGGTAGTTGGAAGTGGTGTACATTTGTTCCTTGACATTAGCTTGTTAGTAATCTCGAATAGCTCTTTGTAGCTGGAAATTTCCGTGGTCGTAGTACTGTAGAGGGCTGATTTCGCTGCGTGGACCACGTTTGTGGCATTCGTCTTAGCGGCGTCATAGATTTGCTTATGAATAGCTAGTTGTTAGGTTTGCTTGGATGTCATGCATTAGTTGGGTTCTGTTTATCATACGGTGGATTCTCTTAGTAGCAAATAAAGGTGGAGGGTTAGGGACTGATACGTCAAGATGGCATATAATGCAGAGGTGATCTGATGCAAGTTCGTGGGACACCAGGGAGGACTGTAGAATATTATCATCACGTCTATAAAGAATCCAGTCTAAAATGTGACCATGTTTATGGGTGGGTCATCTAACTGACTGTTTGAGGTTGAAAACGTAAATGGAATCTAGGAGTTTTGATGTGTATGGGTCTCCAGGACAGTCGAAGTGAAAACTGAAATCTCCAAGAATAGTTAGGTTGCCACCTATCAAATTTCCATACTCCAGGAGATTCGGAAACTGCTCCAAAAAGAGAAATTCAGTCAGCTTGTTTTTTCTACTAGGAGGACGGCGGTAGAGGCAGAAAAAATGGACTGACCTTTGTTCCAGTGTGAGTGTTGTTTGGACTAGTTCAAAAGATGTGTGGTAGAAATTGAAGGTTGTAGTGTGGTTTATATGTTTTACCACAAATAATATTTTACTACCTTTATGACGCTTAATTTTCTTTTGATTTTGATGATCTCGTTATATGTTTTTGGAAATAAAATATCTATGTACAAATTAATGGCCTTATTCCTTGTTGTATCGACAAGTAAAGTATTCCACGTATTCTTCATGAATTTAAAGATTAATTTGAATAAAAGAGAACTATTTTACAGTTAATGCTGTGTTAGTTGCAGTAACCTGCTAATTAAATTTGCAATAAATATGTCTCTATAGTATATAATTTTTTTCTTTCTTATTCTTTTATTTTCTTTTATGTCCATATTGTATGGGAACTCCTTGTAAGAGAATTACTCATTCCAGCTGTAACGGTTTGATATTCAGCTAAGGTCTGTCTGTTAGCATATTTGGATGGGAAAACCTGTTATTCATTTATGGAGATTAAACTTAGTTTTCAGGTAATATGAAATGACAAATCAAGTTAAGCTTGAGAAAAGCACTACACAGTAATAAATGAGCCTCTACAAACTGTTTATAAAATGTCTTCAATTTTTCCATGGTCCGGTTTTCTGGCCGACGAAAACAGTTCAAATTATATGACACCATAAATTGTGAAAATATACGAGCTTATATTCTTATTATTGTCATACAAGTCCAAAATCTCTTTTCCAATGAAATACTGGGGCTTTATTAACCAGGCATGTTAGTCTAATGATGAAAAAGCAACAACAAACAAAAAAACAAAAAAAAAACAAAACAAACAAGCAATCAGAAATCGTTATTTTGATCCTTTATAAAAATGAAAGGCAACAATCACGAGCATATACTACGCAGATAAAAGTAATCTTCCTTATGTGGCTTATTTACAAAAATTTTGTGATCAATAATTCACCATAAAATCTGTCTCTGTTTGATGGTGGAAAGACTTCATTCACTTTAACCCATACCCATCCCTAATCTGTGGCAGCGTGCCCGTCAGTGTTGTAATAACATGTGCATGTCACACATTTTCGTCCTGATAAGCCTACTACAGTACCGCTATGCATACATAATCTGGTCGAGCGCGTGTCGGGAATTTAGCAGCTAAAATCCATCACCAAGTTCGAAGTGAGTTGCGGTTTTATTAGTGCAAAAGTAAGATTTAGGATCAAGCTGTGTTTCGGTTTTCAAGTGCAGTAGTTTCGGTTTACTGGGGAAAAAATGATGATATTAAGGAAGGAAAACTTGTCCCCGCCCCAATATTAATTTCTATGTTAAAGGCATTCCGGTATAGAGACGGTTGGGGTTTGGGGAGTTTCACTGTTGTTGTTGATGTTGTTGAGGTTCTGATATGTTAACCATATATAAATAGGGTTAATATATTGGACGACTTGCTAGCGAAGATATCTATATCTATATCTATATATATATATATATATATATATATATAATGGCTGCCAGAATTAAAAAGGAATTGCTTGCTTGTCCTTTTTAAAAGAATTTTACTAGTAAGAATACTACTACATGGTTAATTTCAAACCCATGTAGTAACATTACTTTATTTCCAAGCACAGAAGTTTTGTAATCTCCAGAACTTGAAATATTAACAATACTACATAGCATCCCCCTAAAAAAACCCCCAAGAAAACACATGCAGTAATATTACTCTATCTCCAGGCACTGATTTTGTAATCTTCAAACCCTGATGCAGTAACAATACTACAACTGACTTAGTAACAATACTACATAGCTCTACTGCTATCGCCCACACACATGTAGTAACGTTACCCTATTTCCACTCAACTTATTTGTGATATCTGAAACCTGATGTAGTAATAATACTAGATAGCTCTCCTGCTATCCCCCAAACCCATGTAGTAACATTACATTTTTTCAAGGCACTAATTTGTGACCTCCAAAACGTGATGTAGTAACAATGCTAGATAGCCATCCCCCAAAACCCATGTAGTAAACATTGCCCTGTTTCCAAGCACTGATTTGTGATCTCTGAAACCTGATATAGTAACAATACTACAACTGACGTAGTAACAATACTACATAGCTATCCCCTAAACCAATGTAGTAATATTACCATATTTCCAAGCACTGATTATGTGATCTGATCTCCAAAACTTGATGTCGTAACAATGCTACGTAGCATTCACCCAAACACATGTAGTAACATTACCCTATCTCCAGGCACTGATTTTGTAATCTCCAAAACCTGATGCAATAACAATACTACAACTGATTTAGTAACCATACTTCAGAGCTCTCCCGCTATCCACCTAACAAACGTAATAACATTACCCTATTTACAAGGACTGAATTGTGATCTCTGAAAACTGATGTAGTAACAATACTACATAGCTCTCCTGCTCTCCCCCAAACCAATATAGCAACATTACCCTATTACAAGGCACTCATTTGTGACCTCCAAAACTTGATGTAGTACCAATACTACATAGCCATCCCCCAAAACCCATGTAGTAACATGATCTTATTTCCAAGCATTGATTTCGGATCTCTGAAACCTGATTTAGTAATAATACTACATCTGATGTTGTAACAATACTACATAGCTATCCTCTAAAACACATGTAGTAACATTACCCTATTTCCAATCAGTGATTTTGTGATCTCTGAAACCTGAAGTAGTAACAATACTACAACTGATGTAGTAACAATACAACATAAATATCCCCCCAACCCATATGGTAACATTACCATATGTACAGGCACTGGTTTTCTGATCTACAAAACCTGTTGTAGTAAGAGTACTACATTGCTTATCATCAGACCCATGTACCAGTAGTATCATTGCTCTTTTTCAAAGTAACTGGTGATTTTATAATCTTCAAAACCTGTTGTTAACAATAATACTACATTGATCCCTAAACAGATGTAGTAATAATATCCTATTTCCAGATGAGAGTGTAAACCTGATTTGCAATCACCAAAACCTGATGTAGTAACAATACTACATAGCTATCCTCCAAACACATGTAGTTACATTACCCAATTTCCAGGTGGCATTGTAAGACTGCTTTTGTGACCACCAAAACCTGTTCTAGTAACAGTACTTAGGTATCCCCCCAAACCCATGTAGTCTTATTATGTTATTTCCAGGTGACAGTGAAAATATAATTTGCAATCACCAAAATCTGCTTTAGTAACAATACTATTATTGCTCACTCCCAAACCCATGTAGTAACATTACTCTTTTTCTAGGTGACAGTGTAAAACTGCTTTTGTGATTCCAAAAACCTGATGTAGTAACAATAGTACATTGCTAATTACTAAACCCATGTAAAACAAATTACTCTATTCACAGGGAACAGTGTTATACTGAGTTTGTGATCTCCATACCCTGCTGTAGTAAGAATACTACATAATGGTAAACAGCAAAATCATGTTTCCCTATTTCCATGTGAAAGTGTACCACTCATTTTGTGGCCTCCAAATGATTTTGTTAACATAGTAATATTATGACAGTGTTACTTCTGAAACCCGTCTTTTAGTGATATCTCTTGCTGATGATGCTTTACTTCTTTGTTAATATCAAACACTTGCAGTAATATTACCCTATTTCCACAGTAATAGTTCAGTACCATTGTTTTGATCTTCAAAACAATTAGTCGTCGCTACATGTATTACTGCAAGTCCAAAGTTTACTGCTATGCCAGAATATTACTTGTTAATGTAGCATTTCTACATTGTTAATCTCAAAATTCTTTTGTGATAATGCTGTTTTCAGCGAAAAATACCAGAACATTACAATTTGGGTTTTCAGCTTATATAACACTGAAACAATGAACCCCACCATATCCCTTATCCCCACCAACAAAAACATGCCACAACAAATTATTAAAGCTTATTATTAACAATACTTATCAAAATCATGTTATGGACAAAGGTTTTGTATACATCAAGATTATGTCAAGGATAGATGTACACCTTTTTCAACAACCTTCTCTCTGGTCGACCTTCAGGACATGTTGGCATATTTCATTCCTGATAAAGTTCAATTCATTAGAGATACGCTTGACAACACAATTTCAGTTGACTCATTATCACTATACAGTTGTGACACAGAAAATATACACAGCAACCTTTAACATCCCTTGAATCTGTCTCTGTGGAGTTGGTATAATGATTAGTATCTATAATATACTAAGCACTTCAAGTATTGGGCCAAACTATTTCAATTAGATACACAAATCAATTTTGTGATTTTTTTTTTTAAACTGTATTTTGTTTTTAAACATTATAAATATTTTAATGATCAGTATATATAATATTCTAAACACTTCATGTACTAGGCTAAACCAGCTCAATTACATGCACGAATAATTCTCTGGATTTTTGGAGAAAATTCTTTAAATATTTTTCTTAAACATTATATATATATATATATATATATATATATATATATATATATATATATATATATATATAATAACGATTAGTATATGTAATGTACTAAACACTTCAAATACTGGGACAAACCAACTTAATTAGATGCACAAATCAATTGTATGAAACTTTCTTTTTACACCAGTGGAGGGGATGAGGGAAGTGCTAGTGTCAGTAATGAATAACAGGGACAGTCACCTGATCGGAAACACGTATTTGTATTTCTTGGCCTTGCTATGAAGAGCACCCCAAATGTGAACTCAATTAGACTGACATCACCGATGCTTGAGTGCTTAGATTCAAAATTTCCTTCACTAACCGCTGCTATCAATACTTTCTCATCCAGGAAATTCTCATCATTTTTCAAAACTGCAATTGCAAAACCTCTGTTAAAATTGACACTTGACCCTAATGATTTATAGAACCACTATCCTGTTTCTAACCTCTCATTCATTTAAAAAATCTCAGAAAAAGTTATTATATCCCCCCAAGTATCTCATTTGGATTACCATAATCAATTATGATATAATCATTATACCAGATTGACTTGTACAGTACTTGATATCAATGTATTCTTGTCATTTTGAAGACTTTTAGACCAAGTCATTCAGAATTTAGCAAAAAGTTATTTATAAAATATTCTTGCCAGGTCAATGTTTTATATATTCTATCCAAACTTGTATCTTATCTGAATGCAAACAGTCTTTTAAGCAATGTTCATTCTGCATATTGCCCTCACTAGTACTGAAACTTCACCTTCGAGAGTAGTTAATGACCATCTCTTTGCTCTGGAAAGATTACTGTGAGTCCTCATCCTCCTTGACTTGTCTGCAGCACAATAGACTATGATATATTAATTCACCATCTCCAGCATGTATTTGGCATTCACAATACAGCCTTACTATGGCTCAAGCCCTAATTAGTCAGCAGGACACAATTTGTGTCCATAAATTTAAAACATTCCAGCCCAGTTGATCTATGTTCTGGTATTCTATAAGGCTCTCTTTCTTTGCCCAGTTCTCTTCGTTCTATACACTCATCCACTCTCAAGTGTCATGAATCGACTCCTAGTGTCGCACCATTTGTACACTGATGACTGTCAAATACACAAATCTGCCTGCCCAAATAGAGTTGAGAATACTATCCAAGGCAGCGAGAGGTGCATTTCCAATGTGAAATCGTGGATGACATATAACAAGCTGCATATGAATGATGATAAAACTGATACCATCCTGATGACCACACAAAATCGTTCTCATTCACATCCTTTACCTCAAACAATAAGCATCAGCAATACCAACATTAAATTCACACAGTCAGTATGAAACCTAGATGTCGCTATTGACAGTATGATCTCATTACATCAACATATGATGAATATATGGAAGGCTCTATTCACAGTTTTCTTTCAGCTGATGCCACTAAATCACTTTTGTTTTCCTTAGTACTTTCAAGAATGAACTATTGTAATTCGTTTCTGTATGGTTCATCTCAGTATCTACTTCCGAAACTTGAAAAAGTTCAAAACATGGCTGCTCAGATCATCCTTAGAATACAAAAAAACAAAAAACAAAAAAAAAAACAAACTGAGCACACCCCCACCATGCTCTGTAGCCTTCACTGGCTACCCATTCAATCCAGAATCAAAAACAAAATCTGTTCACTATAACACATTTCATTTACTACCTCCAGTCCAATATAACTATCTGATCTCACCCATGTGTACTCCACATCTAGAAATTTACACTCCTCTTCCAACACTTGTTGTTGCTGTTGTCATAGGGTTTAAAGCCATTTTTCAGCACAAGATAGGCTATACATGACGGCCAGAATAAATGGTGGAGGAAGAAACTGGGAAAACCCCGGAAAGAACCATCGACCCACGCGAAGCTACCGGCATGCTTTCTCAGATACCCACACTGGCTGAGCCCGAGACTCGAACCCACGCAGACAGAGGTGTGATGGCAGTGATCCGCAATGGTGAGCACTTTAGACCACTCAGACACTTGTGGCCCCCCTTCTGACAGTTGTATTCTCATTGTTCCCCCTGCTAAAATGAAGTGATATGGACAACGTTCTTTTGTGTACCAGGGCCCATCTACGTGAAATGAATTGCGCATAGACCTTAGACACAAGGACACTGCATTCCCATTCATAAGTGCTCTTAAAACTCACCTCGTTTGACTACAAGAACAGACTTGAAGACTTAATAATATTTACTTCCTTAATTATTGTCGGCATGTTTTTGTTTTTAAATGTATGGTGTTTATTTGTGTAAGCTGCTTGTTGTTGTTTATATTTAAGTGTTATCTAATATGATAGAGCTTATACATATTAGGCACTGTCCTAAGTACACATTATCATTATTATTCTTAGTATCCTTTCTTCTAGTCTTCTAGATATGGCTACTGCAGGAATTACATGAATAAATTATTGAGAGCAGTTAATATATCAACAATAGCGGCCATCATACCTTTGTATATGATAATGGAAAGAACAGTTAAGTTGATAATTGTATCATGTGCATTTAGCTGTGTCAACATTTCTCATTTTTTAGGCTTGAAATGCATACTAGAACTAAAAACTACAAACTGATAACAAGTTCCTGATTTGTTTTGATGTGGGTATGCTAATAGGTGAACACTATATTGACACAAGAAGAAGCTTAAAAAATCCACACATACCTAGATCTACAAAACTCATTATTTCACATGACCTTTGACTTCATCATCCTGATGAAATAGCAAATGATAACAAGTTTGAATCAGAAGTATGATATTGTAGAGGCATGTAAAATAATCAAGTTGCTACAGATGAAATCAAGTATGAGTGATATTACAATTAATTACAAGTAGAAAAGACAGAATCCTCAAAATACATGGCATTTAAGGTTTGTCAATAGATGATGTACCCAGAACATCAATACTTATGGAGATGTCATCCTGCCACACAGAATATTATTCGTTAATGATGTTTCTAAAACATTATTACTCTCAGTTTCATAGCTGGTTTCCATGGAATAGCCCAGTTCATCAATGTCAAAGTCTGTCTCACTGGCCATCTCAGTGTTACATCGCAATTCATTTGATGATTTACTTCAGGCAGCTTGTAAATATTACTTATAGTATTTAATAGCCATCTGCTTACTTTTACTGCTAGATATAAGTACATGTAGTTATAAGGCAAAAAATTCTCACTGCACCACTTCTAGTACAGCTAATCTATGACTGGATTTCTCCAGACATGTTTTGTCTACATTAATTCTACAACTAGACAGTAGTTGGGATCCCATTCACACAACAGTTGCTGTCATTTACTTTGATGCTCATATACATCAGATCTCAGTCAGGTTAATTTTATAATTTTAGTCAAGCAAAATACCCCTGTGTGTTTAGCCATCTCTGGCAAAATCACTGCTCTTCCACTCTCTGTAAATGCTATAACAGCTGTTAATTTGATCTTTTCACACCAGAGACTCTTCCCTATGTTGGAAGTAATTAAGAAATAAAATATGGTTACCAAACCTGAATTTTCTCCTCTATGCAAACAGGCTTTTTGTTATGTTTGCCTTCATTCTTGAAACACTCAAATTTGTTGCAT
>JAECUM010095335.1:0-14851 GCA_016617855.1 Megalonaias nervosa | reverse complement strand
TCGTTTCTATTAAAATTGCGTATCTGGTGTTTGAAAAGTTATGAATTTGCTATATGGTGTGCCGATTTTGATATAAATTGGCAGTGTTACGTATTTTCGAGCCACGAGAACGATGTCACTTAGTATCTGTACTACTTCTGTCATTATGGCAATGCATCTTCCCGTTTGCATTACGTATCTGACAAACATAATTCAAAACTATGACAGCACAATAAAATGCCAGTGCTAAATTCAGCAGATAATTTATTTTTAATTGGTATATTTTTAAAAATTTTAATAAATCGACTTTTATCTTCACACCTAAAAGTCGGACGAATTACGGTTACACCATGACTGCCACGCTATGTAAAGGATGAAAATTGATGCAAACTTTACGTATTTGATAGTAATAAGTATAAATAATAAAATAATAATGTATAAAATAGGAAAACATACTTACCACAGAGGTAGTTAGTCAGTATTATAAATTCAAATGAGTGTCAAATTTCAGAGCGATAAAAGACAAGATATTCACACACAACAGTTGAGCCATGAATGAAACTCATTTCATTGTCAAAGGAAAAGTGCGGTTTTGAGTATGATTGGATTGGTCGTTTCAGGCCACCCTGATCTCATTGAATTCTTGTTCTAAAAAACAATTATGCCCAGAGTCCCAGATGCACACATAATGGAAAAAAAATTAAAATTTTTTTTACAATTTTGAACGAGAAAACCGTACAAAACGGTTGTAATGCCGTACACTGACAAAAAAAAAGAAAAAACAGTACAAATTACTGGTAAGCCCTACAAGTTGACACCTATGCATTACAAAAAGTCGTTCAGTGAAAACTCTGTTTATATAAATATTGTTCAAGGAGAAACAGTAATAACAAGATTTTCAAAAGTATTTTCAGGAAGATTAGTTCTCTGAGCTGAATCATTTTCATATAGGACCAACTAGATTTTACAGGATGTCTTCTGGTGGTAACCTCCTATCAATATTGCTTTCCATTCAGGAAGAGAGGCTAAAACCTGATAATCAAGATGGCTCCTGAAATCAGATCAGCACCATTGTCATTTAGGATCAACTAGGTATCATAAGAAGTCTTTTGGTGAAATGTCATTGCTAATATTACCAACAGAAGGAGTAGCAGTAACAAGGTTTTCAGGATGGCCACTGTGGCAGTTACATTTAATGTTCAAATTTAACCATTTTCATTTAGGACCAGCTAGACATCATTGTAAGTCTTCTGGTGAAAACCCCATATAATAAGACTTTCCATTTTGGTGGAGTTACAACAAGATTTTCAGGATGACTGGCATGGGGACCAATTATTAGATGTCACATAAGCACCATAACCATTTAGGCCCAACTAGACATCATATGAAGTCTTTTATTTAAAACCCCATTATAATATGACTTTCCAGTTAGGATGGGCAGAGATCACAAAATTTGCAAGAAGGCTGCTGTGGTTGGTATACCTGATGTCTGAGCAGCAGTATTTTCATTTAGGACCAACTAGACTTTGGGATGAATGTGTGTGTGATGTTTCTTGGCAATCTTCAATGCAGTTTAAGTGGAAAACAGTAAGTTTTGCTAATGGGTGGACAGACATCATATGATGGACGACGTATAACAGACCATCCTATAAGCTTTTCTAGTCTATGACCAGTTGAAAAAGCACCTATATTATTTGCACACAAAAAGTGCATTGTGGAGAAACATATTTGTAAAGTGACTTTCTTTATGAAAACTGCACATTTTCATGACAAAAGTGAGTCACATTTTCACTATAGACTTGCACTGACATATAAAGGCCCTCTTTTGAGAAGAAAGTGACATTCATAATGAATTCTATCCTAGATTTCATAAAATATTTGTGAAAAATTAGTACTCAGATGTGTAATCGTACCTTAAGGAAAAGCAGGGACTGTGTTGTGTACCTTGGTCTCAGGAAAAGGTGACAGTTTCCTTGAATTGTGCACTTTTTCATTGGAAGTAACTTCTATTTGTGAAAAATTAGCATCAACAAGTACAGGCAAAGAAAGTGAGAGACATAATGAAGATCAACTTTATTCACAAGAAAAGGTAATTGTCAAGAGATTTTTTTTACAACACAAACAAGCTTTTCATGAAGATTGCATTTTTGAAAAGAAATCAATCATTATGAAGATTATGTCACTGGCTGCTAAAGACATAAGACTTGAGAATGCTTGGAAAGTAACCCTCACAAGCTTATAACAATTAGGTATGAATATGAGTCACCCAATGATCTACTGTATATCTAAATAACCCCCAAAACCGACCAGCACCATTGATAGATGATATATTGTTGTTCATTTATTTACTGTTGTCATGTAGTACACTTAAACCAATTTGGGCAAGTCAGAAAGAGCAGTAAGGTGGGCAAGACAGGTAAAGGCCTATATGGAATTAAGCATTTTTCAGCTCTTACATATCGCTCAAAAGCAGTGTCTAAACTAAGCTGCTGAATCTTGCCATGATCATTCTCTTAAGTGGACTGCCTCTCTAGTCGAATGTCATCGTTGAACTTGTAGGTGACAATTAGTTCCCAGCATTTGGAAGCAGACCATAATTGGTTTGGTTTGGAAGTGGGTTTTTTTCCTGAATTTATGGCTTGGCATAAAACCATAATCCTGCAAAAATGTTTATTTGGGCTAGCTTCCGAGATTCTGGTGAGCATGAAAAAGAATTGCTCTGTTATTAACGTAGTTCATGATTATCAAACAGTGAGATGCAATTTAGTCCAGGCACGTGCAATTTCCTACAGTGAAAGAGCAAATAACTATTTTTAAAGCCACAATGTATGATGTAACTGTAAATACTGTATGATGTCAATGTAACTGGATAAAACCAAGTTGTGGGCTGGATACAGTCCATGGGCCATAGGTTGCACATGTTTTGTTTAACTCATAATTTGCAAGGAATTTAAACTATTCTTTATGGTCAGCCATTCAGATCACTGGGATTCTATTCAATAAATCTATTGCCATTATTCTTGCATTAACAAATCAAAAGTAGAGCTTTTCAGACAAAATAAGTTGAACAGATGAGTATACAACAAATCAAAATGGGAGCCTTTTTAGGTAAAAGAATTTTAACAGATGGCTATACAACAAATCAAAATTGGAGTTTTTACTGACAAAAGAATTCCGACAGATGGGTATACAATGAATAAAATATGGAACTTTTTGAGGCAATAGAATTTCAACTGATGGGTATACAAAATATGTGATTTGGTAAATTTTGGTCACTCACAAGTTTAAGTTTTGGAAAAGTTGGATCAAAGAATGAGTGAAAGAAGCTACCAACTATGTTGGTACAAAAAAAATAACACCTAAGAAAAAAACAAAAAAACAAATGATCATCTAAACAAGGCTCACTTTACAGTTCAAATAATTATACTGATCTGCAACTACAGTTACAGTTATTCCAGGAAGGTCCAGATATTCAAAAATTAACAGACAGACCACAAGCAAAATTAAATGAAGTGTTGATTGCTTAAACCATTTTACAGCTTGAAGCAAAAGAGCAAATAGATAACTGAAATACCTGTCAGATGTTTCAGCTTAAAGAGATTTTGATCAATCGATTGATTTTATTTTGACTGAACATATTTGTGCATATACTTGCAGTCAACCGCCTGGATCACTGACAAACCTGGTATGAATGTGAAGACCGTTTTAGCACACTGACAGAAAATAACGGTAAAGGCAACAAAAAATGGTGAAAATCCCCAAGAAGAGAAACCTATTCAACTGAAATTAAATATGCACCACAAGACAAAATATAAATGGGAAAGATACTGCAGAAACTCCCCCAAAAGGCAAACAAAACAAAGATAAAGAGAGAATATAGTCAAATCCCTAAAATGCAAGGGGAATTTGTTCTTCTACATAAATCACACTCTGAAATCAACAATCTTCTCATTCGGAACATCACCATTGGACGAATCTAAAGCCATAGTGGTTGCCTCTATTTCTTGCCTCTTGTGACAGATGGAGGGCACCTTGGGCCTGTACTACGTGTAAGAGATGGAAGTCAAACTGGGACTGTTCTACATCCTCAACCCTGCATGCACCCTCCAGCTTTTGTGAATGCAATATTTTTACATGCAATAATTTACAAATTATGCAACATAATTTTGTAGCTGACAGGGTTTTCAGGTACTGACGTGTTAATCACACGTTTAATTAGAAACCTCTATATTTGACCTTTATTAGACAATCTGGATTGTGTTTGAAAAAGAACTATGTCATGATATATAACATGAACAAATCAAGCAAAATTATCTCCATTATAGCATTATTTCATACATACAATTTGTAAAATATTTGCAATAAAAACTATGAAGTTTAAAAATACAACCAAGTGTTCAAATTTTGATACGAACAAAAACATCCAATTGCCCATACAAAATGAATAGTCTCATACATACTGGTAAAATCTTGAAATTCTAATTTATTCTCTGTTTATAAGTAATTTGTATAGAGTAACAATAACATTTTAAATGAGGTTAGATCGAAACTACATCACAATAAAAACACCCGTCTTTTTCAGTTAGAAAGATCAGATATCTTACTGTGTGTACTATTTAGCACAATGCTGATATTTCAGAACAAGAGTGGCACATTATTTGCCCCACACAAATTTAACAATCCTCTAGGTGGACAACTGAAGTTTTGTGCAGAAACCAATTTTCATCTGTTAATTATAGTGATTTGACTTCTGAAATGGATAGATCACTTGTTATCTTTCAATCATTGTGATTTTGAGTTTTTAAATGAATAGATTTCTTCCTTACCCAAGTGCAAACCATCCACAAAGTGTTGTCCAGATCTGTGGTGTAAAGCTAACTTTATTCAAGAAACTATTTATCAGTCACAGTGACCTTGATCTTTGAAATTTTGACCAAACATCAATATGCTTCTTCGTGACCCTAAGTGCGAGCCATCCACAAAATTTCATCCAGGTGGTTAGTACTAATGTTACTGTATTGAAACCATTATTATTCTTTCAGTCACATACTCCAAAATCAATATGGTTCTTTCTTACATCAGATAAATGCCATCCACAGCGTTTGTTAACTTTAGATGGTGGTGAACTAATAAGCCTTTGTGCAGAAACCATTTTTCTTTCAGTCACAGGGAACCTGACCATTGAAATTTGACTCCAAAGTCAATAGGGTTCTCCCTTACCCCAAGTGCATGCCATTCACAAAGTTTTGGTAACTGTAGATGGTGGATTGATGGACAGCTTCATAACATAATACACAAAAGCTTCTGATAATATTCCAAGGCTTTAATAGATAAGAATCAAAGGGCTTCTCAAGACTGCATGAACCTTACTGGTAACAGACACTACTAATAAAAAGTAACATCCTAATTTTTTGTCTTGCTCATGTATACAGTGCAAATATAACAGGCTGAATTACATCAAGAAAATAATAAGTGTTTAGGTGAGAATACAGAATGATGCACTGTCTTTTCTAAAAAGATTTCTTTGATAGACATTATGATCTTTCTGAATTTCATAACTAGAATAAAAATGAATGGATTTATGATAAAGAATTTTGGGAAGCCATTAAAGTCAAAAGTTAAAAATAAAATTTTCCATGGAATGCCAATTTCTCCCCAGCTCTGTCAGAGGAACTGAGTTATATATCAAACTTTAATCACCGAAAGATAAAGAAAATGTTACTGCAAGCTCATGTTGCCCATGAGAGATTATTTCTTATTTCCCCCTTAGGTTACATCTATCCACAAAGTTTTATGACTCCACACATGTATAAGATACATGAAACTAAATTAAATGCTGTGATGGCAAAACAAAATATAAAATAAAACAATCTATCTGAAAATGGCCCTTAAAAAAAGATCATGTAACAAAATCACAGATATAAAACCCCATCCAAATATCAATGACATGAGGAAAGACACATAATTCATATTCTAACATAGCAAAGTTTCCTTTAAATACAATTTTTAATTCAAGTAAGAAATATATAATGCAATTGGCCCCAGCTACGTACAGGAAACAATCTGAGTTAAACTCAAAAGATGGACAGCAGAAATCCACTATTTGTCTAGCGAAGACTAATGAGTTCTAAATAGTAAGGTTTCTACCCGCAATCCATGTAATGATGCACCCTCATGTATTGGTTAGTCTTGTGTTTTACAGCATGGCAATACATTTTGTACTGAAGTATTTGGAGTTAAGTCTCTTGTATGAGTCAGCATGTTCCAATGGAAAGATTCAATAACAAAACCATTCAGCTGCGAGTCTAGCATGCTATCAACTGAGCCTCCATGACTCGTGATTCCATTAGTAGCCTCTTATTACATTCAGGAGGGCACAATGTAATTATTATACATCTCTGAGTCTGCAGGGTGTACACTCATGTATCTCATTTGCATAAACTTTAAAATAAATCTGTAACATAAAATTTTAATACTGATACCACTCCTGCTGGAAAGTTGATATGTTAGCCTCATCATGTTGTCGCTAGTAAGATAATAAAATTAAATGAACACATTAAAATCTGGAAGACTAGATCATAAAACAACAACGTTTATAAAATCAGTGAAATACTCAATCTGGTTACAAAAGAGCAAATGTAACATGTACACTCGGTTACAAATCAAACTGCACAAACCCAGATCTGCCATTACATAATGTGGTAGCAGATATGGGTCTATGCAGTTTATCAGGAGTATTCAGTAAAACAAACAGCACCTTACTGACACAAGTCTAATAGCTAAAATGTAAGAGTAGTTGGCCAAGAAATCTTGGTCATTGTCATTTATTAAAACCAAAGCCATTCATGCCAAGATGCTTTATGTCAAATTTGTCATTGGAAGGATTTTCTATTTTTGTATTGGTGGATTGCATTGTTGTACAAAATTTAAAGGAGTTAATGCAAGGGTGTTTTTCTGTCAAATTTGAACAGATTCTGTTATGCTGTTTAAAAAATAATAAATCTACATGTTTTTCAGTTTTTAATAATTATATCCATATTAGATATAGAACCAGCATGTTCAGTACAAACTTGAAAACACTTCAAGCCAGAATGCTTTGTCAAACATGGTCAAATTTTGTTGAAATGTTTGAGAAATAGTCCTTCATAGGTTTGTGTTTTTTAGTAAAGGTATCCATAACTGACATATTATAAGAATCATTTGTACAAGTTCTGAAAGGCCAATTATGTTCAATGACTTCTGAGAAGAAGCCATTCAAACAAATGGAGCAAGCAAATATTAAAAGCCATAACATGCATTCACTTGACACTGAGGTCAGGCGACCTAATAAAAACTGTGAAATTACTCATTAAATATCTTGTACCATGAACCTCTATTGTTTGCACAAAATAATTAATTGGACATTTTCTAACAAGTTTCCTGCGATTATGTCTTAATACCATAAATCCAGATTGAAAAGTAAAAGTTATTTATAAGGAAAATTTATAATATTCACACTCCATATACGAAAAGTGAGCACATATAATAGTCCTCCAGATAAATGACACCTGCCATTGAAGGAGAAAATTGTTTTATTGTCTAACTGTCCTTTTTTTGTTTGATTTCATATACATACGTAACCATTTAAAGTATTTCTCAAACTTCACAATTAAAGTAAATAAATAAAGATTATTAGTCCCAGTTCATCTATTTTGTATAAGCACTTTATTTGGTCCATATTTATGGAAACACTGCTGAACATGGTCGAGAACTATTTTCAGTCTTCTATCAAGTGCTTGTAAATGTAGTGTGGTAAGAATTGGATCGATATTGTTTATTGGATCCTGAGTCAATGTCTGCTCCAAGACTTCACTTAGTATCCCATCCTGCAGAACCAGCAGCCTTAGCCATGTCTTCCGACGAATGCTGAAATTATAGAATGAAATAAAGCATTCAGAGTACTGATTGATTTGAGAGGTTTCATCAATCATGTTCATCTTTTTATGATGGTAAACAATTTTCAACATCCTCCTAAATTATCTCACAGAAAAAAATTAATTGAAAAGGTCACATAATATTTTAGCAATTAGCATTTTCTACTAAAAGAATGTGTTGTTTGGGAGTTGTAAATGTATATTTAGGGAGGCATCCACTAAGTCTCGTCATTTCTTCTAAGGATCAAATCTTGAGTTTTGTCCCTTTATTTTAGGCTGATGTTGCTTTTCAGGGCAAAAGAAAAAGTCAACAGAGGTAAATACAAAAAAGTGCCTATTTGCTGAAACAAAATGTGTTCTTAGCACATAAGTGTTGAATGCATGCCACAGGCTTTGAGGGACCAATCAAAGCCAAAATAATTATCAGTCTTGAAATTCTCTTGTGTGACACTATTTATGTTAAGTTGTCTGGGTTTTTTGTTATACATCAATACATAAAGGTTATACTGTACCAAAGCATTTAAAGTAAGACACTTTGCCCAATACATCTATGACTGCAGATATGTGCTAATATGATGCTAGTATCTGACCTTGCATCCCTCTGCCCATGAGACTAGCACACTAAAAAAAATATACCAGCACCATACTATTAACTGGCCTTAAGAACATACTGATATCAATAAATATATTGACCAAACTCTTGCTATAACTTAAATAAGAAATATATTTTAACAAGAGGCCCATGTGGACCTAATATTGCTCAGCTGGTTATATAACATATCTATTGACCATTTCACTAATTAGGTTTAGGTAGAAGTTTTGTAACAACACTACTGTTGTAACCTACCTCCCAAATGGAATATAATCATGTTGATTTTCAGATAAAAGTTCATTACAAAGATAATGACAAAATTAAGGTTTACCATCTCTTGCCCAAAATTAAAATCACCCAAAGTCTTAAGGTTAAGTTTACAGGTGAAGCTTAAATTTGTGGTCTACATAGTCACATGTCTTTCACATGAATTGAAATTAGAATTCATTGGTAGTTGTATTTAATGCCATTGTCTTCTTACTCATAGTAGTTAAATCTGAAAGTGTTTCAGGAGAAAAGCATATTGGGGAATTTTTTAAAAATTAAAAGCAAGAATTACTAAACATAGGTTCCACATAATTTGTGAGTAATGGTACTGAATATATGAAATGTGATAAAATAATGCCCTATACATGTGATAACATATCAATGACAAATGTTTCAGACACATTAACACTGCAATATTAACAACTGACAAAATCTATTCCACTCAAGTTATCAAATCTGCATCCAAATATTTAAGAATATAAAATGTAGCACAGTTTCAGAAATAACTATCTGCAAACAAGTTAATAAATTTAGACAAGGATTTACAAGAAATATGTTCTTATGGGTGCAGGAAGAAAATCCCCAACAATTACATACTAACAAATATCTATAACGGTGTCAAGAAAGTCTGATCCTTAATTACAACACTGAACATAGTTTATGTTAGCCTGCAATTTGTAAATTTTCTCTGACAACATTTCTATTTCATACATTCTCTTCAGATATAAATTACAAATTATTCATTTGAATCCCAAGATAGTGTTGCATCTCGGTTGGGTTGTCAATGGGACATTTGATGTACCTCTGTCCCCCAAATATAATCATGTTATGAAAAACATAACATGATTATAACTGGGGGATTTAAGTGGATATTGGCAGTTTGGAACATGAAAATGTCCCCTGGGCATGATCAACTGTTAAGGAGTATTATTTTCCTTTATAAATTTTTCTATGAAAATTGATGCATCCTGCTTTCTAAAATGTTTTCTTTTAAATCTCATTTTCATACTTTTTGCAAGAAGAACTCTGCAACACACAAAAATCAGTGATTCTTATGCATTAAATTCATGAGTTACTTCTCTTGTTTGAATTTAGACTGTAAACTGATATTTTAAAACTGCATACAATTTGGTAACTATTTCTAACTGCAGAATTTCATTTACATGTGCTGATCTTGCTCATAATAAAAACAACCACTTGACATTTTAACAAATATAAGTCCATTTACCAACTTTAGTCAACATCGGATCTCCAAAGAGGTATCAAATTCAGCCATAATATTCAAAGTTAAATCCAATCAATCAGAAATATGGCCTCCAGAGTGATAATAATCCAATCAGCTGCAAGACAACCTCATTAATATGCCTAGATCTCATGCCTAGTTTGAAATAATGATGATATAAGCGTATATTCCAAGTTTTATAGAAAATATGGTCTCCAGAGTGGTAACAAACAGATGTTGAGTCGGACAACAGATGGAAGACTACTGATTGATAATGGACATATAGTCACGCCACAGGCTAACCAAAGCCTTATTATGATCACCTTATGAAAATCCTTAAAAAAAACTTTAAATCAAAAGTGGACATTGAATGGACAGCTGAATTTAATGTCAAATGGATAGTGACTGCTATGTCCTGTCTTCCTACGTGACACAGTGGAAAGATACTTCTTTCTGCAGCATAACTAGCAACATGTGCATGGTGCATAGATATAACACCACTGTGCCTGAAATGAGCTAAATGTAAATTTGAACGAAGATGTGACAAACTGATGTATGTTTGGATGGAGAGAATGTGGTAACACTATATGTCCCTACCACTTTCATGATCGGGTGTAAACTCCAAAATTGTTTCCTCACAATTTAGTAACCCCAAAAATTAACTGGCATCAGCAATATATCAGTAAAAGCTGTATATCATCAAACTGAGAAGCATAAGTGTATGAAGTAAAGCAAAAACACAAAAAAAAACTTAAAAGTTTGAATATACTTATATGTAACTTTAATGCTGAGAACATGACCTCAAATGTGCAACATATCTTCTTGTGGCAATATATAAGTATGCCAAACATATCTATCTATCTTAGCCATTAACTTAGAACGCTGAAGAATAAATGTGACTAAAATATAAATTATTGACATGTGACTTTCACACTGAAGCTAGGACCCCCAATGTTGTACATGAAACACCTTCTACTGATGGTGTGTATATATGACATTATTATTATGTATGTGATTCTACTGGCAGTATGACAAAAAGACCATTTTAAAAGCAGTTTACTGCATACCCTGTTTTATAGTTGAAATTTACCATTTTCAAAAATATCAACTTTTAAAAATTTTAAAGCAAAACATGGAATTTGTACATGTTCTACCAACAACAGAAACCAGTCTCATCTGGTCTAATGGGGACCAGACCTGTTCCACCTGTGCAACACCTGTTGTAATGATGCATGCTGAATGAATACTAGTCCAATTAGAAATTGTTACATAACAGCTGACATGTACACCACAAGCTGTAAACTGTTGCAATTTGGAGAGTTTATGGCCATAGGTGTGATATTTATTGAGGTGTTATACATGTTATAAACAATAACGGGATCAAAGGTGGTATATCATGGCTTGTCAGTCTTAAAAGTGAGTCAACCTGAGATAAATAAAAGCAACAAACTAAACTGATTTTGGCGGAATTGCTTGCATCAGCATTTCGATCTTATTTTTCTTGTCTAATTATTACTGTGCTTTTTAAGATCTTTAAAGAGGATACTTGAATGAAAGTGTTTCTATTTTTTGGTCAATTTATGTAAAAATGCCAAAATATGTGATTTCTCCTGATGATAAAAAAATCATCAGCTAACAAATATTACAATTTCAGCAATGCATGGAAATCAGTTTTCAATAGACCTGTACCAAATATTCGCTTTGGTGCCGAATAGTTTATTAAATGAGGTATTCGTATTCGACCAAATAGTATGCTGCAGCAGAATACAAATAGTACAATTAGGTCAACCCTCATCAACAGCATTCTCACTGTAATCAGCTTTGTTTACTTACTGTAACTGGCTAGGTGGGACACAAGCAGGCGATTCATTCAGGAACTAGCCAGGCATGAGGGTCTTGCAATCTGTATGAGTCATATTAGATGTAAAATGGGTGTCTTTTTGTCTGGTTTCTAAGTCATTCAACACTGGTGTATGTGCATGTATTATCAGTTACTTTATAATTTATTAAAATGTCATTAGGCCTGAGGAAAAACTTAAATTATTTTATTTTGGAACATTCAGTCACTATTTGTACTTGCATTTGATCGATTAGTTATGGTTCTCTATTCGGTACAATCCTAGTTTTCAAGTTGGTATAAATGAGTAGCAAAGGTCTTAAACTTGCATTCTATGTTTCATGCAAAGAGGATTTTATGGTATAGGGGTAAGAAATATTATCACCAGACATATGCAGCCACTATCACCCAGAGGAAATCTGGACCTGAAAAATGTTGAGCATCTGTCAAGAGTGAAACTTAATAATCACACTGAATGTCATCAATGAGCACCAGGCAGTGAGCTTGTGAAGGAAACTAAAACAGATGCCTGTGGGTTTTTTTTAGCAAAAATATTTCTAGCGAACAATAAGATATACAACTCTTCTTGTTTTATTTAATTTTATTTCCTGACATGTATTAATTAATTATTGTTGTAATTCAACTTGATGTTCCATTATAATAAAAGCAGAGTACATAGCAAAGCCAAAAATGCACTTATTTTGTTTTCCACTTTCTTAAAACATGCAGGATTTATATGCATAAGAAATCTTACTGATTTGGAAGCTGATTTACTTATCACAATTTTTGAAATCTACTGATCTGATGTCCTGGTTATGTTACATGTAGGTGTAAGTATACCATGTTTCATCCCTTCACCTCAAATGGCTTTAAATTTACAAAATGGAAGGGAACATGTAATTAACAAATGGATGGAGGCATGAATATCAATGTCAGCAGCTTTTCTTGGAAAGGCAAGAAACATTTAGTAGGGATATTTTAAAAGAGAAAATTTAATACAAGTTTCATCATTTTACAAGCACTTTAAGCCTTCAGTTGAAGTAAATTATAAGTGTAAGACATTAAAGTTCAACAAATTCAAGGTCAGGTGAAATATTTCCCAAAAGCCTGATTTATTAAATTTCTCCATTTAAAAAATACTCACCTGCAACATTGATATAATGGTGCTAATATGGATATCTCATCCACATGAGGATTTCCAAAGCTAAAACAAAGTTAAAAGATTGACAATTAAATATTAAATATTGAGGCCTGATAAAAATATTTATAAAAGTTGATAATAATATTGAAATAGAAACACACATTAAATTTAGGTCCAAAAGATTACTGAAATAAACAAAATTATATGGGGTAACAATGTCAATTAAATGCAAATATTGATAATATTATCATGGGGTAATAATGTCAATTAAATGCAAATATTGATAATATTATCATGGGGTAACAATGAAAATTAAATGCAAATATTGATAATATTATCATGGGGTAATAATGTCAATTAAATGCAAATATTGATAATATTATCATGGGGTAATAATGTCAATTAAATGCAAATATTGATAATATTATCATGGGGTAATAATGTCAATTAAATGCAAATATTGATAATATTATCATGGGGTAACAATGAAAATTAAATGCAAATATTGATAATATTATCATGGGGTAATAATGTCAATTAAATGCAAATATTGATAATATTATCATGGGGTAATAATGTCAATTAAATGCAAATATTGATAATATTATCATGGGGTAATAATGTCAATTAAATGCAAATATTGATAATATTATGAAATGATTAGAACAGTTTTTTTTTTTATAGTTTTCTAAAAATATTAGTCACTGCAGTACAAAACAGCCATTCAGGCATTTTCTATAAAATGAATGCACTGACTGAAAATTCATGTCCTTCAATCAGAATTTTTGTTATGTATTTTAATATGCATTTGACAATCTAGCAGAAGAAAATCAAATATACATGTCAAATGTCCACAAAGTATTACTATTCACTTAAATATGGATAAATAGTCAAAAGTATAACTATCATTAATAATTACTTCTATTCACAGTCCTACATTTCAATTAAAATTCAATTATCTATATAGCCAATTATCCTAACAAAATCTGTGTGCGCTGATGGGTCCAGATAATCAATGTTTTACTGTAATGCTTTTAATATACTGAACCTGCATGTGGGTGTGTCTCTTTCTTTCCAATAAATCTGTTTCAATACTTGTGTAAACAATTCTGCAGAAAGAGTACATATTTATAATGACCATTTTTACCCTATGATTTTGAAATGCAAAAAAAAACTTATTTGTACACCTTTGATCTAATTGTTGTTATTTCCAAAACAAGAATGTACTTGCACTCAAACAGTAGTTTGTTATAATCTAACTTCAAGATTAAACTGTTCCAGCTTTCAGAAGACTGAAAAGAGACTACTGCAGCTTTCATGCAAAGAAAACCAAAAATATAGTTTGAGACTTTTAATACACTACCTTTTACCATTATCAAGCATAATAAGAATGCTATCATTGTATTTCTCAAATGTCTCATAATGGTGTCGGTCAGCATTCCCTATCAAAAAGTCAAATACTGCAGTGTCTATTATATCCATCAGCCTAGGCCCTTCACGGAATAAATCCATCTGTGTCACCTTAAAACAATAATCCTCATCAGTTTCCCATCTGAAATAAAAAATGTCAATTTACCACAGCAGGTAAAGCTGCTGCAAAGCTAATCACTACTGGGCCTGATTTTAAAATATGTATATTCAATAGCCATTTACTACTGTTGTCAGTGCATAAGATATCATGTCTATTCAATAGCCATTTACCACAGTTGTCAGTGCATAATATATCATGTCTACTCAATAGCCATTTATCACTGTTGTCAGTACATAAGATATCATGTCTACTCAATAGCCATTTACCACTGCTGTCAGTGCATAAGATATGTCTATTCAATAGCCATTTACCACTGATATCAGTGCATAAGATATCATGTCTACTCAATAGCCATTTACCACTGTTGTC
>JAECUM010095334.1:0-24280 GCA_016617855.1 Megalonaias nervosa | reverse complement strand
GAGAGAGAGGTCGTTTACAGACAAGTTTAATTTTAAGTGGTGTGTCGAGTTGGAGCTAAAATTTTCACTTTCATATGTGTGATTTATCACCCCAATATGTATAATACGTGTGTCAGTGTGGTAGTTCTCAATAATCAATACAATCACCATTTTATGGAAAAACTGCCATAGAAACATTAGGATCATAACTTTTTGAAAGAGAAATGGATAACTTTGCTTTGTGCTTTTGCTAATTAATATACAAACCAGATCAGCAGCGATTGGCAGGAATATAGTTGCTGTTGCAGAATTGCTGGTAATATTGGTAACAGCGGCCACTACAAAAGCTAGAACGAGAGAGATAACCCAAGGAGACAATGTTCCTAGTACTTCAAGTTTGGTACCGATCCAATCGGATAACCCGGACTTCTGTAACAGAAAAAAATATAAAGCAGTTGAATTTGATGTTATATAGAAACGTTTGAACTCTTTCCAAGGTTACACTCATTACGGCCTCGATACAAATGCTTAGGCAAAAGGAGTCAGTGGATATATAATAAAACTGTAGTCTTTACGAGTTCTTTAATAGTTCTCGGCCTCATTAATTTAATGAGTTCCAAGCTGGTAAATCCATGATCGCTTTATATATCCTAATTTTCAAATGTATGATATGATAATGTCTAACTAGATATACCGTAATTTGATTGTGATAACTGTTAAATAATCTGTCTCTGTGATTGTCATACATCCCTCACGTGATACAATTGGTTTCCGGTTATTAAGTAAACTACTTCAACAACATAATATGGATTAACTGAGGATTTTGAATAAACAGGTGTCCTAATCTTGACATTAGCAATGATAATTCCATGCATTTTGATCTCTCTCTCTCTCTCTCTCTCTCTCTCTCTCTCTCTCTCTCTCTCTCTCTCTCTCTCTCTCTCTGTATATATATATATATATATATATATATATATATATATATATATATTACACACACACACACGTACACTGCATCCGTCTGCCAATGCGAATCCGCCACCCATTAAAAGCACAACATCCCACGCTATCGCCTCGTTCACGATTTTCCAAGTTAACAGTGGTGTGAAACCTTCCTGATTGAGCAGATTCTTCTCCGAGTTAGCTACTGAAAAATCGTTTGTTTCCGTTATTGATGGAAACAGATGACTAAGCAACAGCATGATGGAAATAACGAAGAGGAAGAAAATCACTTCCATGGTCATGATACACTTGAGCTTTATTAATTAAGGAAAATTATTTTCAAGTTACAGCCGCAAACGATACAATGTTGTGATGATGATTGACTATTGACAAATGAATTAGAGTCATATTGTTAAAAACTATTACTTTTTAAAAACGTATAAGTATGGGTCCTGTTGAAACAGTTGCTTAACGTTACTTTTTGTCATTTTTATTGATGGACTAGATGTGCAATCGTACAATTTATTTGATCTATATTCAAACAAATTATGCATTAGACTCCTAATATTGTAAATGACTTTATTCCATGTAAACGTTACATCGATCTAAAATAGTCTTAATAAAATGTTTGTGTGCAGGCTATTGGAATGTATGATTTCTTTTGTCTTAACATGTTTACAATTTGTAATCATACATGTTTGTTGCCTTTGTTTTGTTTATCTTGTTGTTCTTTTTTCGTTTCTGTTTTCAAATTATAACAAGTCAGTTATTTAGCATGGGTAAAATGTACCAGTAAGTTTAGCCTCTCGCTCATATTTTCCCCAAC
This sequence comes from Megalonaias nervosa, assembly GCA_016617855.1. Classification (NCBI taxonomy): domain Eukaryota; kingdom Metazoa; phylum Mollusca; class Bivalvia; order Unionida; family Unionidae; genus Megalonaias; species Megalonaias nervosa. The sequence continues at coordinate 22,533 of JAECUM010095334.1, read as the reverse complement.
AGCAGCGGGACCATCGTGGAGGGTAGACCGGAAGTACAAACATGATGAGGGATACAAAAATGGCAGGAGTGGAATCCTTCACAAAACTGCCATGAAGAAATAACGTACTTGAATTTTTAAAAGAAGACATCGGAAGATATATATATATATATATATATATATATATATATATATATATAGAGAGAGAGAGAGAGAGAGAGAGAGATTCTTGCATCCTGTACATTTCCAAAATTGATAACTATATTTTTGTTGGCCTGTCATCCTTAATCCTAACAATCTTGATTTAATTTAAGCTGGAAAAATGAAACTATTACTGATATCGCAGAAATGCCTACAGAACGTTAATTATGCCCTTTGCTATATTCTAGAGCTATATGAATCATATGACACTTTATTTAATTTAGGTCAAGATAATAACTTAAAAATGTTGACTTAAGGTCAGGGTGAATGGCATTTTGTATACGTAATTTCACTTTACAATCCTGTTATCGTGAATATCAAGAACCAAAACACATTTGTAATTACTTCGTCAATGAAAATTGGCATTACGTCTGAATGTTCCAGAAATATGCTCCATTTGGCCAAGCAGTATGCTTGCAAGGAAATAATAGAAAACAGACCATCGATGAATAGTTATTACTACTACACATACTAATATTATTACCACTCTTACTACATCTCCTAAAGAAGACCATAAAGCTGAAGAAGGTGGTGAAGGCAGAATAAGAAGAAAATAAAAATTATGCTGTACCCATTTGGAAACAAAGCTCCCCACCCATCGATGAATTGTGGGTCTCTTGTGATCCAAAGAACAGCAAGTAAAATGAAGCACACAGCAACGACCACCTCAGCAAATCTTAACAGTATATAATAATAATAATAATAATAATAATAATAATAATAATAATAAGTTCAAGATCATAAAATACGAATTTCGTCTCAATTTAAAGCCTCATGATCATTAAATGGCGGTGGTGAAACTAAAATCACGTATCGACACATCCGGTGCCGACACTCATAATAGTTAATCGGAAAGCTTTCGAATATAAATTATGTCAGATATATCTCAAATGTCATCAGATTATTAAACCGAAAGTAATTTTTCCTGTTGGAGACACCAACACCCAGGTCTAACATAAATGTATTCCTCGAACAACTTACTTCTACCTAAGGGACGTGAATAATAGCGGGCATCCGGTTTATTAATCTTTATGGTTTGCATGAAATACGCACAATATATTTAAAAAAGAAATGTTTTCTTTGGATGGATATCGATCTCTTAATTTAGAAGATTACAAATATTTGTGCTTTCAACCAGATATTGTTTATATTGAAGTAAATTAAATATTGGATCAAAGTAAGTACGTAGAGATGGCAATCATGGCAGGACATAGTGTGTGTGTGTTGGCGCTGGTGGGGCGCCATAGACATCATTTGTAAAATGACTCACTTGGTTGTAATGTATGTTCGATTCTAATTGATATCTCAGATTATATCAGTTTTTCAAATAACCAATAAGTAACATTTTTTTTTTTGAAAAATATGCAGAACGTGAATGAATGCATACCAGAGTTACCGAGAATGTAAATGAGCTACAGAAACAGAACCGGAACTACTAAATATGGAACTGTGGATGCGATACGCACATGGGAATATTTCTTGCTTGTTATTTCGCCCCCTTTATCTGACCATATCAGTCATTTACGTCTTCGAAAATGGACGAGTTTAATAAATAATGGTTGACTTGCCCAAATCTTGTATCACAGAGGCATCTTTTCGTAATGAAACAGAATTTAACTTCGAAAGCAACGCTCACCTAGGACTGTTTCACGGAATGTAGTAAAATGACTTGCTCTCATTATAATCACGTTCAGTAAATATAAATGTCAACTGTTTTATTTTTTTCTGCACTTTATGTCAATATTTAAAAGTTAGCGTGCATTTTCACCATTTCATTCCCATCGTAGAAACTGCCTGAACTAGTTGTCGAGTTTATGAGTTTGCTTCTGCCGACAGTGTTTGTAAAAAAAACCCAAACAAAACAGCTACAATATTTTCATCAGTTTTACGGTAATCCTAATATAGATATTAAACAAAGAAACAATTACGTCATGCTCCCTAAACTGGTATATTCCATCCTCAAATGTTTCTTCACTGCGTCCCAGGAACGATTGTCTTTTATGCAGCATAAACATCTAGCCGGAAATAAATTATTTGTGTAGAGTTTTTAAATTGTTTAGCACATTAACAACTAAATCGATAGTTATGTTAGACATGAAAGGAAATTTATATGCTTCTTTATAAGGCATATAATTTATAGTTATATATATCTTGCATTGCTCAATTAAAACCATTGTACCTGTTTTTAACCAATCGAAACACACAGTCAGCAATAAAATAATGAAAACAATATGAATATATGAACCACTACAATTCAACAGAACCCAAAATCAAAGAATCTAATTCTAACATATTAATAGGTGTCATTGTGGGCAAGTTAAACTCAAGGGGTGTTCTTTCCAAACTGAAATATCCGATTTGCCAATATTTAAATAGTTCAATGTATACAGTTGTCTGTATTTTACACTAATTTACTATTATTATTTGATTTTGTAATTTTGACATGAATAAAAAAAAAAAAAACATGCAAAAAAAAATATTATGTTTATGTTTTGTGTTTGTTAACACTTGTTTGTGAATTCCACAGTGAAAAAAGTGTCCGTGCATCTAAAAGCGGCTTTGGGCAATTCCTCTGACTTACTATTGTTACGTATCGGCTCGTTCAAAGTAACACAAAGAAAGAGCGAAGACAACAAGCTTTGTAAATTTTAACAAAAATAATTTATTTCCCTAGAAAACACGGAGAGAAGGTAAATATGTGAAACAAGACTTACGATTTACGAAGAAAATCCAAAAATATGTTCTAAATTTGTAAAAAAAAACATAAGTCCTTTGAATAAACAGTTCTAAATTGATACAGTCTGAATCTCAGTTCCGATCCAAGATGGCGGATGATGACGTCAGACGAAGGCTAACACAAAATGTCCAGAATTTTCACTGTAAAGCACAATTTGTATTGTTCTGTTCCGATTTAGAAGTAATTTCATCAAATGTCTTTGTCCAAAGCCAGTAGTGTTGTTCTCCAGGGAAAATAATTATTTAGAAAGCAGATGAAATACAGCTACCACCACTAACAACACACATGTTGTTCCTCGTACGAATGCGCAACTCTTTCCAGCACAGAAATATCTTTCTTAAGGTATTATAAACTCTGTAAGATGTTATGATGTGACTCTGAACCACGACTGACTACGATTACGACTCTGACCAAAAATTTCTTACAGGTAACTGAGCATTTAAAACAAGCTAATGCGTCATTACATGTACACACGCATGAAGACACGTGTGATTTCGAAATCACTACAATGCGTAAACAAGTATTATTTTGAAATAACGTGGTCACAGCCAATCATTTACATAGCTCTTTCTCACTGTTTACTTGATACGAAAAACCGTCATGCAAAAATCGTGCTTACACGAGTCGCATTTACGTTTTAAATAAATATGATGTTTCTAACAAACTATTAGACCTTGCTAACATAATTAATCATCACCATAATAATAATAATAATAATAATAACATTTAGTGGTATAAAAAAATAAAAATGAAACAAATTAGAAGAATTTAAATTTTAACACATATGTAATTTGACTACAGGGTCGTAACACTATAAAGTGCTTTGTAATGTTTGTTTTTTCTCTCTCTCTCTCTCTCTCTCTCTCTCTCTCTCTCTCTCTCTCTCTCTCTCTAAGTTTTGTATATATCAGCAATTTCGTTATTTATTGGCACCGAAACCAAAGGTCGATACATCGATATATACAGGTGAATTCACAAACAAGTATGTTTCTTTTCCTTGCTATTCGCATATTAGTCTCCCTGGAAAAACAGTTACATACCGTTTCCTGAGGTACCAAAATTGCAGCCAAAGCCAAGTCATCAGGAACACGAGGACAGAGGTAGGTAGTCCGAAGATCAGCCAGTTGGCAAACGTTAAACCAGGGTCTATATTATAGGGTCTGTAAAATCTATTCAAAAACATTTCTTGGAGATGAGTATTCGTGAATAATTGAGGATCTGCGTGCAGAATGAAACAAACGGTGAAACCGACAAAGAACTATGTTATTATTGTGAAATATATCAACGTGTGGAAAAAGGCAATTTTTCCTTGCCATAAATGACCATAGATAACAGTTTAAACCAAAGACAATGATAGTTCATGACATCCATTATGATAATAATTTGTAGTTATATCCACGATGTTATAGTTTTTTTTTTGGTTTACAAAATCTAACCTTCACCCCTTTCCTCCTGTCTGCCTCCGATTTATGCTCCGGCAGATCTGGGTTTCTTGCAGTTTATGAGCCTTTTCAGCAGGTAAACATAACTCAAATCCGACTTATAAGGAATTACATACTGTAATTTTCCCTCCAGTTCTTTTTCTATTAGTATCACTAAGATTGGAAAATTATTTTAAATATGATGTGCAATGTTTCAAAATTTTGCATGGCTATGTGACGTTCTCGTTACATAGTCATGTCGACTCAACTTGTTTATGTCACAATTTAGTTTTCCTAGCATTTTGATTGGTTTTAAAAACGTCAAAGAAGGTCAAGTTTACATATTTGTAAGTATTTTGTGGACTTACTTATCAATATGTCCTTTTAAAATGATATTAGGAGGAGTACCAGTCAGTGTGGCTATACCACCAGCATTAGCTGCATATGCTATACCCAGCGCAAAGATCTTAGCTAACTCGTGAAAATCCCCTTCCTTATCAGCTCTGCTTCTCGGTGTATACTGAATATTTTCCTCTTTAGTCTGTGCTTTGCTCCTGAAACATAATAAAGAAAATACTAAATATAAGTACATCGTTCAATACATTTGAACTTCGGAATACTGACCAAAATTGCATATATAAAAACGACAAAACATCTATGAATCGAACGAAGAAGAAACTGATCATTTTTAAACCAAGGGGCGAAGATGTCTTGCATGTTTCATATGGTTGCAAATATTTTCGTATAGCTGTTCACACCTCACTATGGTGATGTGATCATAATAAGAAAAATGATTCAAGAATCAATAAATTATACGACATTGCTTGTAGCTGCAAATGATGTTGAAGGTTACTAATCGGAGTGATTTTAATACCAGTATCGGGAGGTCACTAATAAGATTTACATTAAAGTCAATGCCGAGATCAGAAAGACTGTAAAAAACGTGACTTTCATGCCAGGAGCGGGAGGGTAGTAATGAGATTTACATTAAAGTCAATGCCAGAAGCTGCAGGGTAATAATGACGGTAACCTTAATGCCAAGAATTGGGGCGTAATAATGATAATAATGAGAGTGACTTTAACGGGAAGAGCATAATACATTTACTGTGAATTCATTTAAAAGCATTTATTTTCATGAGTTTTTGGTAGCTACAATTTACTAAGATATAGATGCAACTATAGTCGCAACTAACAGGAATCCATCTGTGAGGTTTAAAGAACTCTTGTACTATCAGAGGCATTACAGACTGCCATTTTCTTCAAAATTGCGAAATCAAATTCGCACGAAAATGCTATTGCGAGATTGATATTTACAGCAGAAATGTATCTTACAAAATATTTGCTCATCTTATATATTCGCTAGAGGGGAGGGAGAGTTGTTTAATACTGAGCAAGATTTCTTCCATGATCATCAAAACCTTCAAAACAGGGCAACTTAATATAAGATATATAAAACAGCTGAATGTGCACTTTCGTGACGCAATTGAAGGGTATATTTAAGTGCCGAAAATTATTCTATACCATTATTTAGCAGACATACAGTGACACCTAACATAGAAGTCGACTGATACGTAAAATATACAAATGCTCCTTCTCAAATATGGCTGCTTAATAAAGGTTGATTTCAATAATAATTTGACCTGCTGGACATTGCCAAGGTGACTGCCTAATGGCTTATATTTATAACAATTTTGAACTAATGAATCATGGAAAGGAGACTGTACTATACCAATACTGTTTGTACAGTAATATGATGCAAGGAACATCCAAAACGTGATTGTTTAAGTCAGGTGATTGTGTAATAAAGGTGACCACTAAGGCAGGTTTGTGTGTAAACTCATTTCTAAATTTTATATCCACTTATCTCAGTGGTATTGTTTCCATTGACATTCCATGAAGCTCTGTCGTGATTTCCACTTCATTATCATCGTCGTTTCCATCGCCACCGGAGTGATGTGCTTCCTCTATGTCTATCGGATATACAAGAATTTAATATGCATATTCAGATTCGTGACTGAGCGAAGTCTTTTATGGGAACTCTTACACAACATAAGCACAACTATGAAAAGTGAATGAATGCTTGACATAACAAACAACATTAGTTTTACGACTGAATCTGGGGTAAAGAGTTTAAAATTCATAGTTTAATATATATATATATATATATATATATATATATATATATATATATATATATATATATATACACACACACACATGTGGTTACATATTACTGGATTAGTGTTCATTCTTCAGATGATATATGTTTAAACGTGACTGAGTTAATATATGTAATATTAATATTAATATTAATTTTTACATAATTATTATTATTAATATTATATTAATATTTATTGGTTAATATTTCCTACGCTAACCATTCTGTGATAGATACATGGAACTAATGCAAAGTCTAAATATAAAGATGGATGCCTAATAATTATCAACTACTTCGTTTATTACAATTTCAAGGTATCGTACCAAGTAGTATGGCTTAATACTGAAACCTAACGGATGCAAGGTCAACAGAAATGTAGCGAAGGAAATGAATGCAATGTGCTATTGTTTATGATTTTACTGGTGTACTTGTACTTTTAGTAATTCAATACTGGCCATCAGCTTAAAAGAACTAGGAAAAGGTGCTTCTTATCCTTGCTCCAGACCTCTGTTTAAAGCTATATTGAAACAAACATGGTGCAAGTATTTCAAGATGAAAATCTACCACAATGAAAACTATTATTTCGCATGCAAGTCATTAAATATTTTTGATAACTTACAATTCAAGATTTGACTGCGGTGACCATCTCAACAGACACAGAGCTCAGTAAAATTAAAAAGTATAGCAGGCACGATTCAACTTAACAGTGGCAACAACTGGATGTGGAATGAATTATTGGAATTAAGTAGATCATAGCATGCCAGAGTTAACAATATTTTGTGCACGCTAGTTAAAGATTAAGTCATCCACAAACTTTTTCTAAGGTACTTTAAAGAAAATATATGATAAGTTTGCAGCAGCAGTGATCTTAAATTTTGACTGTCTACATTAAAGACCCAAACTCAACAGGCTATTTTTTAAAGCCATCCGTGAAGCTTATTTCTGATTAGCTATGTAAGTGTTATAGTGTGGATGCCATTTTCCTGTTTAAGTTATAATCATCTGACGTCTTTATGTTCTGATACCACAATTGAAAAGCTCTGACCATATTCCAAGCGAAAATCACTGGCTTTGTTTGGTTTATGTCTGTGATAAAGAACTATGTTACTGTGCGTAAACATGTTTGTCCTTGAACGGCAACACTGACCTTAATATTTGACCCTTTGATACTTAAATCAATAAGAATCTTTCATATGTGTGGAAGACATTAACATAGTTTAGTGAAACTTCAAGGTCTTGAAATACAAAAACGTAGAGGTAACAGACGAGCATGTATTTAGATTAACATAGGCACGTGTCGAGAGAAAAGCTGATACCATTTTCAAGCTTTTATTTTTGGCGGGTATTAAACGACTCGGATGAAGTTAGTAAGAAGATTTCTTTATTTAAATAAGAGAAACATAAGATAACCAAGCTAAAGCCAAAGAAAAATTTAAGACTGAAAAAGTCGCCATAGATAGCAAATCACAAGAGAAGAATACAAGTAGAGACTGATTTTAGGAGACACTTGGATAAATGTTCGGTGTATATGGAAGGTATCAAAGCAGAGAGATTAAGACAGGAGCATAACACAAAATCAGCTCTACATGATAAGCAGCATAAATGCAAATCCTTACTTGTCTATCACTGATTAAAGCGAGAAAATGAAAATGATAAAGGTTCAGATACAGAAATTGATTTAAATAATTATACATGTTGCTTTTATTTGTCATTATATATATATATATATATATATATATATATATATATATATATATATATATATATATATATATATATATATTACAGACATTACCTTTATCTATTATATAAATTTGTATCTGTCATTTTATATAATAAAATTTACAGAATAGTGTACTTACTGTCGTTTTCATTCGAAATGGTTTCTTCTCCAATTTTTGTTTGTGCTGTACATGTTAAATTGTATCGAATTTAAACATTTGTTGGCACTTTATAGCCACTTTTGTGCTGAGCTGCCCTAAAGCACCACTACGTACATACATCAAATATGCGCTTCAGTTTGGAATAAAATAATCAAACAGATACAAAACAATTTCTTGTGAGGGAAGAAAGTAATATTCGTGTCGTGTGATATATGGTACTGTTGAAGAATTCGACAAATTAATAAAATGGCCAGGAAAACTTTAAATGATTTGAAACAAAGGTAATAACCGATGCACACAACACTGGAATATATATAATGACTCTTCTGTACGATGCGGGATTAATTATACTGAAAATAGCATCGACATAAACATAACTAAACGGAAATCGTTGAAATGATATTGCATTTAGAATTTTCAAATGTCTGTCTCCGGTATGTTTGATTAATTTGGACTGATTAATATACATACTGTAACGAATTTCTTTGTTTTTCCCCTATAACCAAGGATTTAATAACTGATATGACAACTAACGCAACTTCAACAAATGCCAAACTTGATTCAGCAGGAATGTATCTAAATGTATGTTCGATACTGTGTACGAAAGACACATTATCTGAAACATTGATGTAACAAATCATATATTATTCCTGCTGTGGGATCAGTAGAAGTATTATTTAAACACTATATCTGTTTAATTGACAAAAATTATTCACGTGACTCAGTAATGCAAATAATTACAGATCAAGATATTACCTGGCTTGATTTATGAAGTAAACGTTATAATTAAGTTCTTTGTAGTGGTAAATTAGCAAACATTGAACGATTGATAACACTACAGATCACAATAGAAGAAAATGCATAATTTTATGTTCAGAAACAGCCTGGTAAACATTCAAAACAAGCACATCAAATCTATACTATTTTCCTGGTTTCCATTCAGCTGAATGGATGATAAATTACATTGCAAGATTTTCAGATTACATTGTTTTAGTGAGCGCGACAGACATAACACATATGGTGTAAATAATCACACAATCTACCGGAAAACGAAATATACTTTTGAAACAAATATAACACCACAAGTCAACAACACGCTGATCTGCATGAAATATATAACGATACGTCTATTATACATATAATGTCCATTAAGATGGAAAGAAAACTACAATCGTTCTCGATACCCACATATACGTTTATCTGACATATAAATGATGCATTCTAATGAAACTTGTAAAATGAATATTTGCGGAGTTAATAATTGTGGAAAGACAATGCTTGTACTAGATTTTACATAAACTGAATGCAAGCAATTATCTGACTCACTTCATCACCCGTCTAATCTTTGTGAACCACATGACTTACCACAGGCAATGACCTTTTAAGACGACAATGTAATTGCGCTATATCCTGTTGATAAATTAGGTAATGGGTAAGAGTCGTCAGTGTTTACCAGAACACTAATGCATCGTTTTTAATAGGCCACTGTGACATCTTGGTGGATACAAAACGCAAAAGAGGAAGCCAGCTAACACAATCGAGTTAGTATTCAGTGGGAGACATTAAAGAATAGCTTTGTGGGTGATAATACCTAAGTGGACAAGTGCTATAAAATACATGCGTGGGAATGTCATGTTTGTACTGGTCTTTTATTCCAAAGATACGTAGTCGATGGAATATGTATTCGAGATAAACAGCGAGGTACCGGTAGCGAGAATGTGAGAATGAATGTATTTTGATCCTCTATCAATTTTCTTTCTAACTTTTGGGGTTTTTGGAAGAAAAAGAAAACATATTTAGCGTTCACATAGCAGTATTCTGTTCATTAATGTATTAGACTGAGAGAAGTTTAATATAGTGTAACGGGTGCAACATCATATTACATCATTCGGTTCTAATGTTAAGGTTCGTATGTGGTTAATCACCTATGTGAATGTAATCAGCATTGGCGGAGTAACTGAGCAACCAGCAATATTTTCGAAACTTTTCAACATCAACCGTTCTCAAGCAGTAAAATGTTTGGGTGGGTTTGGGTTATACCTAAAATATCACGTGACGTTTTTGGCCTGTTGGATGTATTTTTGTCATTTGTATGAATGGGTTATCTCTCTTGAAATTGTTTTGATATTCGTAAGGTCAATGCATGGTCACCATTTTGCTGCAGTTATTGCATTAAAGCTGTAGGCTAAATAAATGGTCCTATTTAACTGTTGCCGATATCTTTATCTTGAGATATATTCAACTGTATAAGAATAACAGAATACATAAAATGTGCAGAAATTTCCGTTTCTCGTTGTGCCCCTCTCTCTCTCTGTCTCTACCATACATACATAAATTATTTGAACTACCCCTTATCCGGACAATAAACCATGTACACAAGAAGACTCGGATGAGTTTGTTTATACCGTATATCTATCATCAGAAAATATGACACTACCTGGCAATGTAACATCTTTGATTTGCTTCAGGATGGCGCTGAGAATAGGCATCATCATGGCGGCGGTGGCAGTATTACTCATCCACATGGATAGGAACCAACACGGTGACATGATACCAAGCAGCAACCTGAAATGACATGTGACAATACAATACTGAAATGATATATCACAATACTGAAATTATTTAGAACATTCATCTGTAGGCGCAATATTTATCACAAGTGAGGTAGGTTGATACTTTTGGTTAACATTGCCGCGAACCTCTTTTGAATATCTTTTGTGGGGTACCAATTTTATTGGGTTCATGCTGGGTGTAAACTCACTTGGAACAAATCCATCTGCTGTACAACAGGATTCCGTCCTCAATCTACGATTCCAAGGGCCCTCAAGTCTCGTCTTGTTTCACGAAACCAACAAAATTGATAACCACGAAAATCAATGAATGCGCACAGTTCATTAACATGGCTTGAGTCATACCCGAATAGTAGCGGACAATATGCTAATTCTTATGCAATTACGTGACTAAATATCACACTTATGATAGCTAAAAAAATTAGTATACCCATATGATGTTATGGCGTGCAATTACAGTCACTCAGTATGAAAATAAATGAATTTACCTAACGTGGACACAATGTCGTCAAATAGTAAGATCTACTTTCCATGTGATTTCGAATGAATTATAATTGTATTCGGAGCGATCCAATTCCATCGCATGGCAGAGATCCGCAATAAACGTATGCAATTTGTTTTATTTCGAGATTGTCAATAGTCGTATCGATATTGATGTGTGGATCTATGTGAATCTGTACAGTAACTATAGTAGAACTCTATCACCAACTAAATTGAATTAAATGTTCGTTAGCTAAACATTCTTTTTGTTTCATTCAGTGTTTGAGGATCACATATCTATAAAGTATCACTATTTCTTTCCTCACCTGTGGTGTTGTCAAAAGTCTCTCTCGAACGAATCAGTCCAGCCGGTCTAAAGCAGTATTCCAAGCGCACTTTAGTGTGAAATTTCTTGCCGAAACAATCTAGTGCAGCTAAACTGCATATCAAGAAATGTCCGGGGTGAATTAAATACTAGGTGGAATCCACCTCAATTTTAGGAGGAGTGCATCATGAAAACAAGGTTGAATATGCATTTATTTCCAACACGAATATGTAGAATAATATTCCTGCTAAGAAAATTTAAAGTATGCCATGAACAATCAGGAGGAATGTGATGCCTAACAAGAAAATTTCAGCTGTAATTCACCTGAAATTTAACATTCAGCAGAAATATGCAAGATAAAACAGACATTTATGCGCGAAATCAACATCTGAATTTTATTTTTGTTTTGCATTGCACAATTGCGTGCTCTTCAATTCAAAACGTGATACCTTAATTGCATATAAAATCAACAATAGCCCTGACACTGGGTAATTCGTGTATTGAAAAGAAAACATATATGTGTTCAGATCATAAATGCCAAGTTTTAATCAGCATTATTCTGGCAGATGCAAACATGAACAGATGTTAACTAAAAGCAGTATGTCTCCCAGAATCAAGTAAAACCACATATTGTACAGAAGAACCAACAGTACCACGCAGTGACCTTTAATAATAAAATGTAATGTGTACGAAATCATGCAAGAAGAAATAGGGCTGCCTATTCATTTTTCATAAAACGTACCTTAATATAATATAAAACAAATAGTTCTGCATTAGATTAGCATAACATACAGCACATGCGTCCATTTCATGTATTCCGCGCCTTTTCGTGTGAGCCTATTGCTGTTAAACAGAACGATCCCCTGGTCTGCACATAATAACATAACAGTTCATAGGCTGGTGTGTTTATTAAATGAGACACAGTTGATATGCTATTGTGAGTATGCAGTTTAATACAGAATATCTAACTGAAACCAAATAGTTTATTGTCAACTATTCTACTAGAAGAACAAGAAAGAATAATTAATAATTTATAGTACATAGTCGATGAAATTAACAGAACAAAATAAATGCCTTCATTAGCCAATGGGTACATCTCCAAATCACTTTCACTAATCAATGGGTACATCTCCAGATCCCATCACTTACCAATGGATACATGTCCAAATCCCTTCACTATTCAATGGGTACAGCTGCAAATCTCCTTACTTGCCAACATGTTCAAATCCCTTCACTAGCCAATGGGTACATCTGCAAATCCCTTCACTTGCCAATGAGTAGATCTCCAAATCCCTGCACTTTTCAATGGGTTCATCTCCAAATTACTTCACTAGCCAATGGGTTCATACCCAAATCAACTACAATAGAATATGGGCTAATCTCCAAATGCCTTCACCATTCAAGGGATACATCTCCAAATTCCTTCACTAGCCAATGAGTACATCTCCCAATCCCTTCACTAGCCAATGAGTATATCTCCAAATCCCTTTACTTGCCAGTGGGTACATGTCCAAATCAATACACTAGAATATGGGCAAATCTCCAAATCCCTTCACTCTTCAATGGATATATCTCCAAATTTCTTCACTAGCCAATGAGTACATCTCCCAATCCCTTCACTAGCCAATGGGTACATCTCCAAATCCATTAACTATTCAATAGTCACACACTAAAGATTCATATGGTATTTTGTAAGCAGGAAATTAAATACAGGATTTCAAAAATAACAAATAATGTATATTCAACTTTAGTGCATATATTGAAATTTATTAAATCTGTAACGATAGAAAATAGTCACTTACTAGCCAAACTTTATATCTAAAATTATTTTCTACTCTATTATTAGTCCCACACAAGTGGAATGGTTATCTGACTGTCAAATATGAAGTAGCCCGACTCCTATATAAAATAACATTTTTCGTACTTTTATATGTCGACAATCGTAGACCCCAAATATGCACTATATTAATTTGGACGGTATTCTAAATCACACTGTATGATAAAATGTAATGATGACAATGACTATTATATATAAGGCTTGAATATAAAACTCATTATCACCGTGTGTGTGGCAATCAGTGTAATACAGCATTATAGTTAGCAATAGAATGATCATAAATATATTGTATCATCCTATGATATTCTCACTTGTTCTCTCTGTTAAAATTACATTGTCAGTATCGTGCAGTATTTTTGTACTGCATTGCTTCATACTGCATGAGACGTTTGTATTAAAATAGTATCGTATGTTAGGAACCACTTTTGATTGTAAACAAACAATAAACTTTAATGTAGCTGAGGCCGGAACTTTTGATTTATTAGATTTGTCTGTGGATGAAGTAAACAAGCTGTTGTGCCCATTTGAAAGTAGAGATGATACATTTGACGATGTGGAGGTGTCAATTGAGTTACAAAATGATCTTTCAGCCATGAAAATAAATGAATGTGATATCCACAATGGCCACAACGTACCCCAGAGAAGACTCATGTTACAAGTAAGTCAAAGAATACATTCCATACAAAAGCAACTGAAGAAGCATCTTTAATTTCCTGAAAATGTACTTTATTGTTTATTTATGCTAATCAGAGTTACACGTGCCCAAAAATTGATTCACAGCTCGAAATTGTTCTGCAGTTGACTTAACGTTTCCAACACGAATCCAGTCAGGTTCAAAACAAATAAACATAATTTAGTTGAATCGACAGAAAACAAAATTCGCTCCATTCTATACCAAATGGAATAATTGTTTCAAGATGCATTCATACACAATATGACGCATTTTCTGAATCAGTAGATTAAACCACGATTTAATTTTGAAATGAATGATTGTGTGCGCGATTTGCCTAACAAGTTCAAAGGTCAGTGGGCGGTACTATACGCGCATTAATAACGTTACTTTGTATTGTTGAAGCCACAGTTGTGTATTAAATTCAATTACTACTTCCTATAGCATATTCTTTTCATTATCAAGCCATAGTCAGAAAAGCAAAATATGTATATTATCCCGGATTACTACATTTCTATGGGACTTTACATTTTCTTCGTAATACTGTACTCCTAACGTCTAGCGGTATTGCTCAGAAAACAAAATATTGTTCATATTTTACCATACAAATGCGATAACATAAATACTTGGTGATGAACAATATATCGATCGTAATTGTTGATAATCAAATACATTGATCATCTACGATGATAGTTCCTTGTATATATCATTGATATTGATACATTCCATACAGTAATCATATATGTTGATAAATCCATGTATCAATTATATATATATATATATATATATATATATATATATATATATATATATATATATATATATATATATATATATATATATATATATATATATATATGCATTGATAATGACCGATGATAGGCAATATTATATGCTGAAAGTCCATCTACTGACAAACAATATCATTTTGTTATATACCATATGGAATGTATGAGTAAGGTAGAGTTTAATGTTGTTATAATTTAGCAGAGGAGAGATGGGTCGAAATGTGTGGTTCGTTCTTCATTCATTTGCTTTTAAAATAATCATCATATTCATGAATTTGTGCTTTGTGTCTTTGCTTAATCCATTCCAACCTATTTTCATTCCATTACAAGTATATAGCAAGACTTAGAAAATAATAGTGCAAGGTGGCTCAACCTTTGAAGCATTAATCCAGCCTTTTATTTAGATCACAAACGTTTAAAGAAAAGTGTAAAATGGACATCTGGTTGAAAATGTGACATCATCAAAGACAATCCCCTGTTTTATACACATGTACATTTATTTCCCACTGGAGAATAAAACTTGACCATTTAGTTCAATCAAACTTACCATCTGGGCTCCGGGCCTACTAATGTTAAAGCTCTAAGAGCCATCCTTCTGTGTAGATTGCATCTCTCAACCGCAACAGCAACGATTAGACTTCCCAGGAACAGAATTATGGTGTCCTTTAGAAACAAAATAAGACTTTTTTTTCCAGAAAACCATCGTTGTCTTCTATCTAAAAACTCTTGTCGTAGGAATTTGTCCTTAACAAATTGAAAGTAGCTTTTTTCATAAAGACAGTGTATTTGCTATCAACAATATGTTTTATTACATGTAAAGAGAATGTAAATCATTTATGTTCATTAGTGTATAACTAATGTTAAATTTTGATATGAAAACATACTTTTAATAATACATGCCCAATGATAATTTGCTGACTCTTTTAAAAATAAAAGTTTGGACTAAAGCTAATTTAAATACTGTGACATGTAAGAAATCCGATGCATATAAGCTATCTTGTCAACTAAACAATCAACCATAGTACGATTATGCCTTTCTCAAAGTTGAAAAGATGAAAATTATTATTGAGCGTTAAAGTTCTTGAAGAGATGCCTACCTCAGCATAGTTGAAACATACTTCCCTAGCTGGCATAATTCCAAGAAGCGGGAACAAGATGATAGGAATCAACGAGGTCACGGCGATTGGCATGACCTCTAGAACCCAAAATGTCCCCATTAGGAGGACTACATATGCCCCTTTGGATACCTACAATAAAGGTAATAATAAGTAGATTAGTATGTTAGATCATGCTGAAGAACGCAAAGTGCTTTTAAAGAACTCCAGTGATGGCTATCCAGGACGCTGGCATTCGCACTGACAATTTTGCTTTTCATGAATTTCTGGATTCTAATTACTACACTATTCGTACACCCTCCTGTTGTTTTTGTAACCACCAATGAAATATTTTTTTTAAAAAATTGTATCAGTGATATAAAGATGCACCAAACCTAATCATTGCGTTGGCCAGTTTATAATTTCCATCAATTGTTTTTGAGTAACACGGTCCCCATATTTGCATGGGTGAGTCTGTGTTTTCAAGCAACAGACGTGATGTTTCATCTTTAATCTCAACACGTAATTCCATAAAGTTTGGAGTTGTATTTCTTTCAACAAATGTGCACAGGAGTTCTTCCTTTTCATTTGTTCATTTTTTTTGGGGTAGAAATATTAAAACTAGACATGGCAAATATTGTACGCAGACGACACAGTTTTGACTACAATGGACTGTTCTGGAATCCAGGAAAGAACAGTGAGCAGTCTGCATGATTGTATAAACAACATCGAATGCTTACGTTAGTTTTGAAATGCCAACAAGCTGACAGTGTTCTGGACCCCCTGACCACAATGAGGATAGAAACTGATGAATGAAGCGACTAAGTTTTACACATTTTTTTTTATCCATGGTGCTTTTCGTTTTTTTTTTAAATCAGTACGGGGTACAAACAAACGGGAAGGTGCGCGAATACTATAAGATAAGATGACGGCAAAAAAGAAACTTTAATGGTGCACAATTTTTACGAACCTCATCTTTGAGAATTTCGCAGCGTTTGATAAAAACAGGAACATATTTATGATAAATAGGATGGGACCACTAAAAACATTTCGTTCAATATAGAATTCGTTATATCCATCTTATTATGTATACATAACGCTGCAAAACGGAATTTTACTTATTTGTTATTGGAAGCGTTTATTAATGATATTTCTCTCGAACAGTTCTTTGGCTTGCTTTTAGGAGCGTGCAGTTGATATAGAAACATTTAAACCACGTATTTCGTTGATTTTACATTGTTTAGTCCCTATTTTTGTTTTGCATGAGTTTTATCTCTTGTCATGTGATATGCATTGATTAATTTATCTATTTTCAAATTTGTGTCAGAAGGATTTGTCTTCTTGGCGATTTCTACAAGGTTTGTGATTTTACTATTTTTTTGTTACCTAACACTGCGTCGGAACTATATGGAAAAGACTGGGCTGATGTTCCGTTAAACCCTAAAGATACACACATACATACATACATACATACATACATTCGTAGCCAAATATCAGGTTGGTATTATTTAGGAAATGTGGAAAACCATAATTTTACTGTTAAACTGAATCAAACCAGAAAGGAGACAGACTGTGCTGTTTTGATGCAGTTTAAATTGTATCTTAATATAATAGCTTCAAATTGAGAATCAGAAATTTCTCATGCGAAAGGAACCGGTTTTTCTTACATATTTACTCAAAGGCAGTGAACCCTCTAATAATAAATCTAATGTAAGCAGCGTAAACAGAAATGACTAAATTTGCTTTTAATGTAGTCTTTCCAAATTTTGAATCCGTCCATTTATTAAATAATTAACAAAATTAAAAGTGTAACGATCGCCCATTGACTGCAGTTTGAGTATCCATCCGTCATGCATCAGACAATAAATCATTAGAGAAGGATAGTTCACTATCAGGTCATCAGTTGTGTTTGTCTGTTACTAATAATAGTATTATTAATAAAATGTAAGAAGCAAAACTACAAAATTCCATTTAATAGCTGCAATGGAAATAATGTTTTGAATCTTGTTTATCACCGCATCTTTAATAGTTGGCTGTATTATGCTTCGAAAATAATAGCTCGACCTGGCCTTGGCTTGTATCGAAACCACGACACTTGAATTACGAGTCCGAGTCTAGCAAGTGATCTACCGCGACTCAGCGAAAGAGAGAATTATTACTATAGTGTACTAGTAATACGCTAGAGAATTACTACAACAGCGTATTAGTAATACACATACATTGCCAGACGCTGAATGTCATGTTGAAGGTTAAAGTAAGAGAAAGTCGGACGTAAATTGTTTTCAAGGTGTATTTGTTTTGTTTTACTGTACATCGGATGCGTGAATACTACGTCAGGACTGTTTCAACGGGGTTGAGTTACATTAGATGGACGTGAATATCGTGGGTACTGTAATGGCTTCACTGGGTTGGGCCCAATGTCGACACCAGGTGTACGATATTTTTAACTATGGAATATAGGGTGATATACAAGTTGTTACTATTTCTGTTACACAAGGTTGGGACTGTTGTTAATAACAGTTGTAACAAAGGATTGACTACCTGATGTGAATGACAGAGTTCTAGTTTTCAAGCGGCAGTCACTTTCATTAGAAAATATGACAACTTATCTAATGTGATCTTAAAGTATGGTTAATATGTTTCTCTGTATTCTTTTATTGGATCTATCTATCTATCTATCTATCTATCTATCTATCTATCTATATATATATATATATATATATATATATATATATATATATATATATATATATAGAGAGAGAGAGAGAGAGAGAGAGAGAGAGAGAGAGAGAGAGAGATTCCGTGTACGCAGTTGTGTACATATAGGATCTAATATGTGATTACAGGGTAGTGTTGACTGGGCTTTTCGTATTCTAATTTCATAGACTCTTATACATAGTGTATTTCATCGAATATATGTGCACGGGTTGTAGCTGTACTTAAGACGTATGCTGTACAGACTTTTATAAACTGCAAGTTTGCTAGAATTACCTACGAATTCATTAATTACTTACGAGAGCATGACATAATAAGCAGAAAGCAAAAGTAAGCGTACAGCATCCTAAATCGCACAGTTTACAATGATACATACTACTACTGTTACTTTTTGAATTTCTTCCTGTGCATTTGCTGCCTTTGGTATAGCATCTGCACATAAGCGTCAAAGTCCCGACTGATGGGTTACCTGCTTTATGAAATATCATTTGTTACAAAATAAATATTCTTGAATATGCGTATATACACTTACATCAATTTAAATTGCTCCGTGTATTTTGTATGTGTGTAGCGTATAAAGAGATAAAGTATATAACTCCTTTCAACAAAAAAGTGATCTTGTTGGTTTTCTGTGCGATAGGTATGACACTAACTTGCTTGATCTTTGTTACACACCTTTGTTGGCCTGACGTCAGTACAAAATAGACATGTAGTTTATCCGTTTTAAGACCGTTTTTTAATTACATCTTCCTTCCTTCTTCTACCTTTTTCTCTTGTTAGCAGACTTCCGAAAAATTTTTTTTCTCTCTCTCTCTCTCTCTCTCTCTCTCTATTTATATATATATATATATATATATATATATATATATATATATATATATATATATATATATATATTGATACATTATTTGCTGTATGCATTATAAAACTTCAATCTTTCGATGGACAACAAAATCATGAATAACGGATCCGATCCGTGAGCAGAGTGATACCGATTGTAACACGTTTGACGGGTCAATTGGTTTTCAAAACAACTGAACACGATACAGCCTCATTCATTCATAATTTAAATGTTTAACTTTGAGGTGAGATACCAATATTTTACTATTATTTCTATTTAATATGGAGTTACGATTCATATCAGTAACGATAACCAAAATATCATCATCAACAACAAATCAAACGTAGATGGGAGTGAAAATGATATATTATGCTGCTCAAAATATATAAAAATGTAGACACCATGAAAACAATCATCTGAATACTATCAGCATTGTTATTGCATGAACATGCATAATATTCCCCTCCCCTCAGCCATCCTACCCCTTAAAAAAACCAACAAACAACAAATTCCTTTTCTGCAACAAATATCACAGGTGTCATAAACCAATCGAACAGGTGTGTCAGGGTGGTAATGTGGTAGGGCGCCAGTATGAAACCATAGCCTTGTAACGTGGCGTTCTGGAAGGGGTAGATAGGCTGCCATATAAACCAAAATAATGCTATTAGAAAGGGAAATATTGTTAGAACCAGAGGTCGTGTCTTACAAACCTAACATATACTGCATGTTAATTAGGTATGACAGGGTATGAAATTAGTTCCAGTTATGGTGTAAGAAATGTTACAATAACATCGTTTACTTAAACAGGTCTGATATGGTCTAGGTATAGATACATTATCTTACTTTCACAGAAGAACGATATTAAATGCTCATGCTCTGGGGAGAGCTGTTGCACGATATTTGTTTTCGATGAAACCTTAACCTGAGATTTACCACTGGATAGACGTACTTGCATTGAACACTCACACACACACACACACACACACACACACACACTTTCTCTCTCTCTTTTCTTCTCTTTTATTCGGTAACTAATATATTTGCATATATAGACAAGGTCAAAGTTTGAAAGTATTGGAGGCATACAGTTACTTACAACGTATTCTACTTGCCAAAGCATTTCATGGACTGTGTGCAATTATACTAGGAAAATAGGGTATTAAGTACAGAATAGCGAACATTGTACCTTTTGAAAGTATTGTGTGTAGCATTTAATTTGTTTTCCTTATGGACATTTACATTTGTATCCTGATATTCGGTAACTCTTTATGACAGTTGTCTAACAATAGATGAGAAAAAATGCTGATAAGAATGCAAATTCAACAGTGGGCAATTGGTGTATCTAATACGGTTAAAATGTGACGAAGGGACATTTCTGTACAAATGTATCTTTGCTAAAAGAAGTATAATTCTGACACAAAAACAGAAAAATACAATTAAATACGAGGCAGTTATTGCTAAGTGTTGTTAAAGTACACAAACAAACTTTCACAACAAAATCTTGAATCTTAAAGTATCTGATAGTCCAATGAGTAGGTACTGTTTTTGTTTTAAAAACTGACTACAACACTTAGAAGATAAATTACTACGTACAATCTAGTGTAAGAACATCTTCATCAGACTTTCAATTCAGTTTGAAATCTCCTACCTCCATCTCTCTATCTCTGTCTGTCTGTCTGTCTGTCTCTCCCCCCATTTACACATCTACATTTATCAAACTCAGAACATAACAGCTAAATCCGGTGCATACTAATTCTAATTATTACTGCCATTATAAGGATTTATGCCAACTATTAACTGCTGAGTTCTCTTATTGTATAAAGTACTACATACTATCATGCTTGCCAAGTTCATATCGATTATGACTACCATCTGGAAACTGGGGAGGTCTACCCATGAAATCGCAGTCTCCGATCATTAGTAGATGTTTACTCCCTTAGTAGATGTTTACTCCAAGTTATATATGTTAATCTTGGTACAAAGTCATTCTTGGTGCAAAGTTATTCTTGGTGCATATTTGAATTTTTATCATACCAGCAAGCAAGCCACGGCAGCCATTCCTGGTGCATATTTTAATTTTTATCATATTTGCAAGCCAGCCACGGCAGCTCTTGATAAACTGCCACTGGCTTTTAGCTTACTCTTCAATGGGGAATTCATATAATTTTAGGATGGCGAGGGATTTCCTTCCGAACTAGGATATTTATTTATCTTTCACATTGAGGCAAGTATGTTCCATCTAATCGATGGGATATGATTAGTTCTTTTCTCTTCCACGATTTCATTTTCGAACTGTTTGTTGGGTCGGATATTATTTTTATATGAGTAGCAGCCTCCCTCTCCCAGAAACGGAAACTACAATGTAGGACCCTAACTATAAACGTTCGACACAAAATACAACAGATGTTTAAACATAGCCTTAATATTATTTCCTGGTTAAAGAAGCACTAACCTTGGACGCAAGAACCAGTGGTAATGGAAGAAGAAGAAGAGGCAGGAGAATCACTATGAGAGGGTCTTTCCAGCGCCATAGGGATCCCAAAAAACTTCGGAAGCTGACGCTCATTCTTGTACTGTGTTGCATGTATACAGAACAAACACTGAATGCTTCAAATTTCCTTACGTTCACATGTAAATCAGGAACATGAGTGTTTATATCATGTGACCTGGTTTAACCCCTTGCAGGTATTTATTTACTGTAAATTTGTTATATCGAGTGACTGCTTTTGTTGGTCAAGTTTCATACAAAAGACACTTTACTTGCAAACAGGTACTATACCATAATAGTATAATAGATCATGATGCTCGTTTGTTTTGTTGTTTGTTTACAAATC